>JAFMNZ010000072.1:0-41000 GCA_019207045.1 Branchiostoma floridae x Branchiostoma belcheri | reverse complement strand
AGGAATGCGTGTCAATCATTACAGTTATGCTTTGTAACCCCTCCTGAATTTACCGTTAAGCGTTACCGGGCCTCCAGAATTCACCGTTTAGCGTTAGCAAGACCCCCCATTCAGACCCTCTTTCACAATATCCGTATACGTAGGTCTATTTGTACATTATTTCCGTAAGCTTAAAATGTCAGATTCAACAACGAAAATCCTACTGCATATTCCTTAGCGACGCCCTAAACATTTGATCAATACATCGTCAACGCACACAATTAACACAGAGACTGTGATATTTTTGTTTTGGAAATGTTTTCTTTACTGACAACAGAACAAATGGAGACAATATTATAGTGCATGAGAGATGTTGTAAAGATAAGCAAAGTTTGGGCAATTCTTGTGGATAGCTTGGGTCTCATCTGGTAATATCTTACAAGACAGCATCTAATTATTGAACCCAATAACCCAGGATCTAGAGTTAGCTTTTACTAGTTTAAGACTAGAGTAGACATATATTGTTTTTTTTCTACACTGTTTAAATCTCTGATATTACCTGCAATTAGCCCACGGGCAAGAATTTTTTTGCAATAAACATTACATTGTAGCTGAGCATTTACAGATATTTTTTGTGTCCATATCCGGTCTTTTATGTTCTTTCAGAACCATTATTTGCATAACAGAAAATAAAGGAGGTAACAACTGTGGGGTTGGTGTTGTTTGAATCTCTGTTATGCTGCATCTGGAGGTTGCTGAAGAAAGCTATGTCCAAGTTTTTCAACCATCAGTTAGGCAAGGATGGACTGGAACTCTGCTACACTCTGTTGGCTTGTTACCTGCTGCAGTTCCTTACAGTCCTGCAAGGGGACAGCATTATTTTACAGACAGTTACAGTGTATGTTTATTGCATGTCTGAAAAAACTAACAGAACATATAGAAGCATGTCACACATTGCACATGTAACATTTTAACCTCTTTTATATATAAAGTTAGTACAACTGGAACAGCTACATGACTGTATAACACTTGAAGTCTTGCATTGCATTCAGAGGGTCGAGGTTCAAACCACAGCAAGATCATACAAAAGTCCTGAATGAGGAAATACTTCAATGTAACTGATATAACACAGAGTTAGGGGTGGGTACCAGTACAGGTCCAGATGATAAGGTCCAAGTCCGGACCTGAACCCGATTCAGTATGTGAGAACTTGTGAATTGAGGATATTCAAAACAATGTTCAATTTTGCAACAAAGTATAAATCTGTTTTGTGGAGTATTCGACTCCCACTGGTGTTTTGAAATCCTACAGGGCTAACTGCCTTTGTACTATTGACTGTAAAACTTGGTAGAAATGGCTATAGACTCTGCTGTACTTCTCTCTTGTTATTTTCCTTGACCAGTAAGTCCCGAAACATGAATGCCTGATCATACACGGAATTTTTCAGGTCCGTTTTTCTGGACTGATACAATAAGAAAAAACGTTTTTGTACTGGTACTACCCACCCCTACACAGAGTGCAAGTTCATACCAAGTTCTTCTCCAGGGCCCTGATACATCTCTCCAGAGGTTTGAGCAGTGAGAAGTAAACTGATCTGTGAGATGCCAGTTTGGATTTGAAGGCTTGCAGGCACAACCTGGAAAATGACCCACCATTTCATTAAACTTCTGAATAGTGACAGAAGAAAATAATTCTTTCCAGACTGTAATGCTATTGGTAATTTCACTTGATTCTGCTAAAACCAAGTTTCAGAAGAAATGGAGTTCAAAGAGTGAAGGCATCAGTGAAATCTGTAAGGCCCCGGTCACAAGAATCGTACGATTGACTGCTATGGAGGTTTTATGCTTGGTATAAGCGCAGTACGTCGTAAGTCGGGAAAGAATCGGAAGCAATGGTTTGTTTCTAAGACTCGTGTTGTTATGGTTAACGTTTCTTTTAACCTTGTGAGATCGCCTGGCGCAGTGGCAGGATTTGTGCCTCGTGTGCGTGTCACCGATCTTGTGCCCTTGGGAAAGGCACTTTACACGAATTTCCTCACTATACTCAGGTGAAAATGAGTACCTAGCTTCGGCTAGGGCCGTCCCTCGGATAGGACGTTAAATGGAGGTCCCGTGTATGGGGAGAGTCACACCCCATGCACGTTAAAGAACCCCCACACGTGTGATGGTGCGGTGTGAGATGGAACAAACCCGTCTGTCTGGAGTTGGTGATTCACTTCAAATCACCCGGATGGAGGCCTGGCGAACCTCCATACCGTATCAGCCACACGGTGATTTACCAGCGAAAGGGTATGTCACCCCGTAAGGGGCGTTATAACCCCGCCGTGTAAACATGTGCGAACAAGTTCAGGGCTCCCTTGGAAATCAGTCATCTAGACTGAAGGGACTACCCTATAAGATCAATCAATCAATCAATCAATCTTTTGATTTGTTTTTAAAGTGAAAGACAGTATGAAGGTACTCAACAGCTAGGTCCACATTTGGTTGGTTAAAGAAGCACGAAAGCGGTCATTTGGATATTCAGAAGAGACACAAGTAAAAAATCGTACGACGCTGGAAAAATTTTGAACATCATCCGATGCTCTGCGATGGCTAATTTTGATTACGATTTAGCTGCGATTCACTGCGATCATCGTGCGATGTGCGGAAAATGCCATCGCAAGGACGTCGTACGATTCTTGTGACTGGGGCTTAACATCCACTATCTCCTAGGTACCCCAAGACTGCCACATTGATTAAAACACTGAGTCTAAAGAGATCTAGATGCAAACCCTACTAGATCATACTTAGACAGGTATAAAAGATATTCTGGAAGTCCTTGACCCTTTTTTATCTGGCAGCCCTAGGGTATCAGGTGGGAATAGTCAAGTCAAGTCAAAGTTTATTGCACAACATTTGTAAAATGGTTACGATGTGAGGCAAACTTAGGTACATTGTATAAGAAAACTAGCTATATAGTATAATTAAATTATTAACATGACAATAGATGTTGATTGAAGGCTATGCATATTCAAAGAAACACAGTGTACAGTGTGGAGCAAATCCAAATTGTTGCAACAGACTACTTGCTCATAACATAAATCTAAGTGATACACTTAGGTTCAATTATAGACAAACAGTATTGAGAGGAGACACAGTGAGGGTCTTTATACATGTATCTAGGAATAAGAGAGTTGACATTACAGGAAAGACACAAGAACATTACCATTCTACTGCATCTTGGGATACAGGAAGCTGCCCTGACATCACTTCCTGTGGTAAGAAAGAATGAAGCACATATAGATACAAAATGTCACCACAAAACCTACTTTATGGTCACCAGGGCTGGTAGACTGTAGGTTATGATCAGTGATGCTATACTTAGTGTTACATCTTTTGTACATTTTTGAGACCATGATCAAAGCGAAGTTCGAAGCTGGACATTCAAAGCCTCAGTCTGTAGGGTTTGATGGGTCTTTGTGTTTTTTTGGTTTGTGGCTTGCTTAAGTATTGATTGATAAATAGAGACGCCAATTATGCAAACAGATAATTACTTGTTTAATTCTTGTTTTATAATCCACACGTCCATCATTTTGTTGTTTGATAGAATCTTGTTTTTAATCAATTGTGGATAAAATCAAATTGGGCGGCCGATTTGGAACCTGGTCTCACGAATCACCAAGAACTTTCTTTTGATAAGCAAACAGTGCATAATTAAAAGTAAAATTTAAAGTATAATTATGTGTACATGTATATATATTATATTGTAGCAAGTTTGTATCATGTTTGATTTTCTGCTTCTCAAAATAGAGTTGATTAAAGTTACCTGGCAGCAGGATCATTCAAGAACTAGAAGTACTAGACTGACTTGTATGCTTTTATGTTTGATAATATCAGGAGGGTGCATATTTTGTACAAACATCTTTTTTATCACATGTTAGTAATAGTTGAATGTTATCTGGAAATGTTGTCAGTCTACCAGATCTTACCTTTGCCACCATTGCATCAACCAGTAGAAGGGGGTAATGGCAGATGTCCATGATCATTCCTGTGGAGACATGGTGCAATTTAAGGGGTTTGGTACTAAATAAAAGATTTCATTCTGCCCCATCCATTACAATAGCCTCTAATTTTAAAAGAGTTTACAATAGCCTGTAATAAAGAGTTGTCATGAAACTGTATGCAATGGACATGATTTTAGAATAATGCAACGTTGATTGATAATCTAGCATGAGTTGTGTAGACTAAATGCCTGCTACATAATGACTGCAGTCCCTCTAAACATTACCTCTGGCACAGCCTTCAGCTGGCTTCCCTCAGCATGAAAACAACTCACCTGTAAGACTTCTTCATCGCAAACAGTTCTCAAGATTTTCTGACAATTTTGAAATCTGGCGACGATGAACAAATTCTGCACAAGGTCAGACAGCTTTACTATGAGTGGGATGAGACCAGGGTTGTAGCCAGCTTGAAATCATTTTCTGTCCCCTCGATTTTGAATCCTATCGAGTGACCATGACGTGAGATGTCGCGCCAAGAGATTTTGGGGCATGCTCCTGGGAAATTTTGAAATCTAGACCATCTAAAACACTATTTTCTACATTTTGAGGTGTAAATTTTGCTGGCAGACTAAGCTGTTTAACGATCTGTTTGGGTGAAAAATTACACAAGGGAGACAGTCTCATTTTGTCTGTCACAGAGGACTGAATGGGCAAATTGTTTTTTTCTGTCCCAAGCTGCAAAATTCCGTCAAAGGACAGGTGCTGGCTACACCCTGAACGACACCATAACAGTGTTACTGGTCCTGATCCTGGGACTTACTGAGGAAGAATGCAGGGTTGTCCTGAGCCCTGCACCTGGAGGGCAGACAGCTGTTGTAGCTGTGGAACTGGTGGGCTGTGAACAGGAATGCCTTGTAGAGAGTCTGTTGAATCACAGCTGCTGAATTCACCTGGAAGGGGAGGACAGAAACACATGGTGCATGCTGGGTACCTGCAGGGAATACTAAGTATGTCTTCCAACAATCATGTAGGTAAGGGACCACTAAATGTACTATCCATTGAGACCTATAGCCATGAAAACAACTAAAAAACATCTTCTAAATCATCTCAAACATGAACTCTACATGTATATCACACTTTCTAGCTACAATTGGAAGGTTCATTTGGGTAAAACATTGAAAAATTGACTTGCCATTTCAAAGAGTTACAGCCAAAAGTTGCACTAGTACCAGGATTTCACCTTATCCTAACAATTCTGACATTTTCCCCAAATTTACCAAAAAAAAGAAAAAAGAATCAATATTTCTTGTTCTGGCTGTCCAGTGTTTGAGAAAAGCGGTTAGAAAAAGATAGTGTAGGCGTCCTTCCAATAAGGAGTGGGTCAATCAAATCTGCCCATGTTCACAAATGAAAAGTGCAAATAATTGATATCATTATCATATGGTTTTCCCTATTCCTGACCAGGAGATGATGACAATATCTTCTGCCAAGAGTTTAGAGTTAGATATGTTGTCCAAGTTTTCATTCATTGCATCTTGTTATTTGCAATTACTATTCCAAGAAACAACTTGCGATGCAATTTCTGCCATCCACACTGGGTTGGTATTCAGCACCAAGGACAGGACCACTGACAGGAACAAACACTTAGCTCTATAACAGGTTGCTTTTTATCCCTTGCAATTCAATTACATTGAAAAATCAAGACATTTAAAACTAATTGCAAAAAAAATGTTGTAATAGGATAAAACTATGGAGCTCATCTGGTACCTAATACCTGTATGTTAGATCTGTTAAAAATTGCAAAAAGAGAGGGATGCCCAAGGAAGGCAAAGGACCATCTGAAGAACGATTTGACAGAAATTTGCCTTGACAGATCACCTTGGGCTCCAGGAAGAAGGCATGACACTTGGCCTTGACAGTGTTCATCAGCTTCTGTTTCATGGCCTGACCGGGAGTCTGATGGAGGTCAAAGGTCAAAGTGTACCTGATACCTGCAATAGTGAGATTCAGACAGCATCAGAATCACTGGCAAAAAGTGATCACTGGCCTTGTGTCTAAAAAGAAACATACAGGAAATTTACTTTTGTGATTGATAACGGCCTTGACTCAATAATGCTAAAATTAAACATAGTTTGACAAAGATATTTTAAAAATATAATTTCACTGATTACTCAAAGATCATGTGACCATGTTATCAGGGTCTTTTCAAGAGTGTCTTTTACACCAGTCCTGGATATTGGAAGTGTGCTCCTAATACACAATCTTATAATGCATAATCTTATTCAGTACAAGCACATGCCCATTGTAAGTGGATTTTGACAGTCTTAAAACTGTGATATTCTGTTACTATAAGGATTAGAGTGACTGTATATATAAAAAACACAGCATTTGTGCCAAAGGTTATCTATGGCCAGTTGCTCATTTGCTAACTGTTAGTGCTTTAAGCCCCCTTCACACGAGAGCACGAATGAGCCGGAACGCCGTCAGAATGAAAATTCTTTTCTATTCCTGGCAATTTGTAGTGTGTTCTAACTGCATTCCAGCTATTCGTGCCCGTTCTTTTGGCTAGCCCGTAAGTTTTTGACATGTTAAAAACTGTCGAGTGCATTCCAACTGGAGAAATATCGAATTGCATTCATAGTGGATTCTAAGTGTATTCTAACTATTCCTACTGCAGTCTTAGCCCATTCTGCTTCTGCAGCATTCCAACATTATTCGAAACATTCTTATCTCATTCGATGGAGAACCGAAATGGCAAGCCATCTCGAATCCTGCCCGAATGTGGCCGAAAGAATATCTGGAATGTAGTCGAAATGTCTAGAATACACTACGAATGCTCAGGAATAGAAAAGATTTTCATTCTGACGGCATTCTGGCTCATTCCTTCTCTTGTGAAGGGGATTTAAGGCCCATTTGGAATTCCCACCCGAATGGCCCCAAATGTGGCACAAATTTCGCAAATAATTCATTCCGGCTGGTTCTGCTTGATTCCTGCTGATTCGGTTTCAGGGTGAAGGCCCTTTTAAAATGGCACACATCAATCATCATCAAAATGGCACTAAACATAGCATTTTTATGGGAGTAGATGTTATCCAAAGAAAATCAAGGTTTCTCATTTGCTGAGGAGAAGCAGCTACAAGGAAACATGACTTACCACTCTGCAAAGAATCTGGATGCAAGAAAATTATCATAATTGTCAAAGCATCACAAAGGTTAAGGCATGTATCAAAGGCCCTGAGTTTGAGCCCCTGATATGCTCCAATGTTATGCCCTTGGCAGACATTAGAGGACAGTCACCCCCGAGCACATAAAAGAACCCACCACACTTATTGAGAAGAGCAGGCGTCCTTCCGGGTGTGAGTGGATCAGTCCTGATATGCAGCTTGTACTCTTTAATACAAGGTAATTTTACACCTAAAGGCTGTTTACCAGGTAACCAGGTATGCAATACAAAGTTTATAAAAACAAGACAGAAGTAAAACTGTCACTCACTCAGGTTGGCATATTTTGTGTAGTCTCTCATGACCCCTAGCAGGAGAGTGTGGAACAGCATGCCGCACCACGGGAACCAGCCGACTGCCGGCTGACATGTCACCACAGTATTCCTGTGCTGGACAGGGAAGTTGGTCAGGACTTTGTCCGGATGTACGCTGCACCCATAATCAGGGATACCTGACATAGATACAAGGAAAAAGTATAATGTAAAAGCGAACTGTGAGATATTGTATTTGTTATAGAAGAAAGTTGTGTTAAGTGCCTTGTAAATGAGTCTCTATTATTGTTATTGTTATTGGGTGGCCGACTATTCTCTCTTGTTAGCCAGGGGCTGAATTGTGAGGAGCTTACAATAGGCGGGGCTAAATCGCAAGGGTCTGGAGTGAGCTGCCATTGGCGCCACTCAGGTGACCTCAATATGACTGTCGCAAGTGTCTGGAGTGAGCTGCCATTAAGCGCCACTCAGGTGACCTCAATACTACAGTAATTGCCCCAGGTGCGGCCATTTAATGTCCTATCCAAGGGAAGGCCCTAGCCGAAGTTTGGTACTCATTTTCACCTGTAGTGAGTAAAGTGAGGAAAGCCGTGTAAAGTGCCTTTTCCAAGGGCACAAGATCAGTAACACGACAGGATTCAAACTTGAGACCTCTCAGTCCTGAGCCAAAGAAGCAGCCGATGCGCCACACGATCTCTACTATTGAAAAGTGAACCACTTACCATCCAACATGGTACAGAGGAAGGCTGTAGCCTGGTCCAGGTGTGGGGTCACCAGCAGAAAGTCATCCACCAGACGCAGCAGCAACTAACAATCGGGAGAAAACATTTTTGAAAAGTTACCAAAAGAAAACTAGATTATTTGAATCTATCTTGCTCAAAATGTGATCAGGTGGAAAAGGGTGTGGATACTTTAAGAGTTTTCCAATTCCCACTTCAATGCAAATAGATTTGTCTATGACATGCCCAAAATTGACAGTAGGAGTGCATATTTCAATTGGATTGCATATTTTGGTACTAAGAGTAGATATGGTAACATACATGTAACGCTAATTCACCTTTTTACACAGGGTAACCTACATGTATATCCATTGTTTCTTAACATCTAGGGTATTTATGGACATCAAGTAAACTGACAGCAGTTTCGAATTGCAGCATTTTCACAATTGTATAGTTTGAAACCACTGTCTGTCACATGATGTCCATAAGCACCTTGCTTTTGGAAACAAAGGATATAGGTTACCCGCGGGTAAAGGTGAACTAGCGTTATGTCCTGAGCTCACCCCATCCATGTCCATGCCACAGAGATGTCTCCTCTCCATGTCAGCATAGAAGAAGCTACAGAGCAGGGTGGAGAGGCAGGATCCCTGACTGATCCCGCTGATCTGCCGGTAGTAGCTCCCCCCGATCTGGATCACGTTGTTCTGTACATGATGCTGTAACTGCCTCAACATCACGGTGGGAGATGCATGGTGCTGAATCACCTAGTGTAGTACAAGGGAGCCAAAAGCATGGTTACATCCACAGCAAAGAACAAAATAGCTGTAACAATGAACATTTACATCTGGTAGAACTCATACTTCTCCTCCGTAAATAACTTCATCAGGTTGGCAATTATACATATAACAGGGGCCGCCCTAAGATGGTTCCCGTCGTAAGACGGTACGGATTTTTTGCTGATCTTATTATCCATAAGTACACCGTGTTTGTTGCGACTGACTATGCTGATTACAAAGGTAAATAAACCAGGTCCATGTACACAGCTTTAATTTACATTCCAAGTATACTTTAACATATTTACTTCATGTTTTTTTAAAAACAGAATTTTAACAGTAATGTTGACAGTGCTGAATCACTGCGGTCACCGGCCTCTGCGTATATGCGGCTCGTGTCGCTAACTATACGAACTCTTCCAAGCAGTCACACAACTGCCATGATACACATAAATAAAGCTCCATAAAACACTATGAATATGGGTCTTCAAATGTTTGTTGAGTAGAAAAGCAACCAAAAGGAAGCGACATAAACATTGCCACCATTGTACTCCCAAGGGAGTGTGGCCGTGAAGGTGGCAGACTAGAGAACGCTCCAAAGATTTATTTGACTGTAACAAATGATTCGTGCTGTCTATGAAAATAAGACTTGACAGAGAGATGTAGATAATATTTTCATATAATCAGACAGAGTTTTGTTGATGTTGGCGGTGTCTTTTTTCGTAATGTTTTTTTTAAATCGGGCATTCACAATCAGTGCATTCAGCCCATTGCCCGTAAAAACATCAGCTGGATTGTTCTAGGTACAGCCTTCCTCATGTGAGACAAGAAGTACATACAGTCACGATTTTACTGTCAAAAGAAAGCTAAAATATCATACTATTAATTTTGTTCCGTGAACTTAAATTTACCACTTACTTCTGAAGAGAGCAAAATGTAAAAAAAGCGTACCAACTTAGGCACACTGTCCAGGGTAGCACAAATTGTCTCACAGTGTTTGCCGCTTGTAACACGCAGCACGAAAGGTTCATGAACCACATGAATGCATTTGTTATTCAAGTATGTTGTTCAAATCTATGTGTAAAAAATTCAGTCATCAAAATTTGACCACTCTCAGGCAACTAGCGATGGAGCACCATGAGTTTGAGCGCAAGAAAAAGCGTACCGTGTTGGGACCCCTCCCGTTAGTAAGGTTCTTTAGGCACAACCAGGGAGTACTTACTTCCAATGGGAGGGGGCTGGAGTCATCAACAGAGGAAAACAGTCAGTAGTTTCCAGTCATTCTACCCTGATGATGGTGTCTGATAGACACCAAAATGTTGGAAGTAAGTACTCCTTGGTTGTGCCTAAAGAACCTAACCATACCTCTCCTTCATACAACATTTAAAAGTTGACAACATGTAACAATGGAGGAGCGCTGTAACAGAAAGAAACAGCTTGCACCTGATCAACAGCAATGGCGTCATACATCTTCCCTGATTGGTTCTGCAGTAACACGAAGGCCTTGAAGCATGGGATGAAGTCATCCAACACAGCAATGTGTTTCTCAAAGGTGCACTGAACATTCTTTCTTGTGGCTACCACTTTTGCATACCTCCTGTGATGATATGATAATGACCAATAGGTTAAACAGTTACTCAAGTAAAGTAAATAGTTTTATCAGGTTGATAGAATATAGAATATAGGTAGGTACTTTTTAATACTTGGCTTACGTTTTGATGTCTCTCAGACACCTTCCTCAGAGCTTCTAACTGGAGTTCTCACCACTTACTTTCTTGCCACAAAAGCACCACCTACATCGGCTACTTATAATGGTGAGAAGCAGAACTCCAGTCAGAAGCTCTGAGGAAGATGTCTGTTCTCTGTCAGGCTAGGGTTAGAGGTGCTTAACAACCAAAATAAACAACTTGGGCTCCCAAACAATGACCAGTACAAAAACAAGTGCTTTTAAAAAAAGCTGGCGTTTCGTCTACGTTTATGAGTGTGAACTGTCTTTTTCTTGAAGTAAAATCTGTTAGAAAAAGTCACTCAAGGGCTGTTGCGTCCATAAGAAAAATTGTTATTTCGGAAAGGAGTACTGTTTAATAGCTGGTCTTGGCTTACAACTTCATTTTAAAATGTACAATAAGTTCATTATAAAATCTATTAATATACTAGTACTCAGGTACTTATGTACACTTGAAAAAGCACCATCAGCACTGTGACAAGATTCTATCTAAATTGACTACCAAATGTCAAACAAATATCCAAACCAATTAACAGCTACCTCATCTCTATTATACTGGTTTCCGCATTTACAACATTTCTTCCTTGTTTTCCTGGATAATTTTGCTAATATTCATGAAAATTTCCATACTTTTGTGTCTAGCGGTGTGACTTTCCACGTCCGTGTTGTCTGAAAACTTCTGAATGAAGTCGATACTGAACAATGGAGCATTTGCTACTGTAAGAAAGGACCGCTGTTTTTGATGGAGTTTCATGCAACTAACATCAAGAGCCTCTGTTTACATCATGAATAGTAGTTTAGTGGCGAGTGTTTTGCGAGAATCATCTTACTGCGCATAGGAGCCGCTGCACGGTATTTTCCATTACCATGAACAGAAAAATTCGAATGCCGGGTTTGGAATCTTCGAATGCCGGGTTTGGAATCTATGTTCATAAGACAAAGGCCTTGCATATATGAAATGAATACTAAAATAATAAAAAAATGATATATAAAAATATAATATCAATAAATAAATAGAATATTTATATATTATCTTCAATATTTAAAAAGAAAAAAATCCACTCTCGGTTTCGAACCAGGGACTTTCGGATCCGAAGACCTGTGACTTTACCGATTGAGCTAAGTTGTTACGTGTATTACATGTGAGTGTACATAATGATTTAACCTCACTACATAGTATTATTTATGTCGATTTTCGGTCGCTTTCTTGACAAAATCATTTTTTTTTCTTGTGCAATCTTGTGGAATAGATGTTATATGGCCATTTTCCAGGATATTGAAGTCCGAAACCACAATGCAATGGTATTTCCGAACAGTTGCATGCGGTCGCATGCCATGATATAACCTCCTTGGTTGAACCAAACCATCCATCGAAGCATTGAAGCACTGAAGGTAAAACCCATCACATTGCCGAGGGCGACGAAACGCAAAAATTCAAAGCTGGAGATGACCCTGGCTTGGTTTAGCATAATAAAAAGGAAACAACAGTAGCAGCTGTAGTCAAGAGAAGGGTACCTGATTAAATAGTCGCACCCTCTGGAGAGCACTTTGGACATGACCTCCAGAAGTTTGTCCTGAGGGATGCTGTCAAAACAGTGCTGGATATCCACTTTCACAAAGTACAGGGGGCTGAAAAAAACACAAACAGCAGACCAGCTTAGTTTATGTGATTCTCCTTGTCAAAGGCTTTGTGAAGTCTTTGGACATTCACCTTTTCAAAGGGAGGCTGATTTAGAAAATAAATTCAACAGTTACAAGTCATGGCTATCGTCAACACCAGAACTGACAGTATCAAGTTGGACTTGGTCCATAGTTAGTTTGTTATCCCCATGAATAATGGAGATAGCAAACAACAAAGATGCACCTTTAAATGAAAGTTCAACTGTGATGGCAACTGACAATATTCAAGTAATGTGAAAGAGGGTTTGGGTCATTTCAACAAGAGAAGGATTTGTTGAAAAGCATTTTACTTTGAGCACAGAAAAAGTGTATAAAATCTTGACAAAGATGCTCAGGTCACATTTCCAAACAGGGGCCCGGGCGGACAGCTTTCAGGAGCAAAAAGAATGATATAAAAGAATGATACAAAAATATATCAAAATACACAAAATGTCACAAGATGATTCATGGGCATGATTTATGTATATTTCTATGTTTATATTTTGATATTTCCTTTCTTAAAACATCACAGCCGGGCCCTGGTTTGAAAATGTGACCTATGCCTTACCCAAACAGATATATCTTGTCAAGTTCGGAGGACATGTTTCACATCAAGTTTTCTTAATTTCTTACTCTGTGCACCCAGCAGCTTTGCGCTTGACCACAAAGTCTGTCCACCTCTTGTAGATGTCATTTGTCCCAAACACGGATGCTCCCAGCATGCCTGGCGCTGCTTCCTTCTCGTATGTCAGCACTTTGAACAGGTTCTGCAGTTTGTAGTTGATGGAGGTTCCTGTACTGCTCATGTCAGTCTGCAGAGAAAAGATACATCACTTAGCACCAGACAGACCATCAATGACTCCAGGCCAGGGTTGTAGCCAGCCTGAAATCATTTTCGTCCCCTCGATTTTGAATCCTAACGAGTGCCCAAGGGGGTCCATAAGTTTTGAAATCTACTCTGAAATGCTATTTCCTACATTTTGAGGTGTAAATTTTGCTGGTAGGCTAAGTTGTTCAACGGCATCTGTTTTGGAGAAACATTAAAATTTTTTTTACATATTTACATATCGATTTTTGTCCATCACAGAGGACGGAATGGGCAAATATTTTTTCCGTCCCCTGGGCTCGGAGCTGCAAAATTCCGACAAAGGACGGAAGGACGAGTGCTGCCTACAACCCTGCTCCAGGCACATCCAATAATACTGAAGTCCAAGTGACTGTCTGACTTTCAGCAGACCAAGTTGGCCCGCACACCTCAGGTTGCAGCTCAACTGTCCATTTTTCCCCCTTCTCTCTTACCTATCGTTATTGGGTGTCACTTGTCAAATGATCACAATGATTTGAATTCTGCTACGAATTTTGCTATTAATAAAAATTAATGACTTTACACTTTACATCTATGCTCCAATATTTGAGTTGTGCACCTTTTTTTCCTGGGTGAGGCTTCAATATTCCATACTATCACCTACTTTAACATCATCATCATCGTTTGGCTGCAGCGCAGGCGACTGTAAGCCTTCTCCAGTTCCGCCTATCGGCAGCGAGCTTTAACAATCAGCACCATAGTCATAAAAGAACACTGTGTGCCATTCAGATAAAATCTACACAATCAGTCATGGTCAGACTGTCAGACAGCTATCCACTCCAACCTAACCAATCAGCATCATGGCCAATCAGATTTGCTTGCTTGTTGGTTGAAGAAATCTAGACAGAAATCTAATTAGACAGCAATCCACCCCATCCTACCTGACCAATCAGCACCATGGACAGAATAGTACACAACCAATCAGACAAAAGCTAAACAGACAGCTATTCACTCAATACTGTTACATGCCTAACCAATCAGCACCATGGACAGGATAGTACACAGCCAATCAGACAAAAGCTAAACAGACTGCTATCCACTCCATACTATTACCTGTCTAACCAATCAGCACCATGGGCAGGATAGTACACAGCCAATCAGACAAAAGCTTAACACACAGCTATCCACTCAATATTATTACCTACCAAACCAATCAGTTTCATGGACAGAATAGTACTCAGCCAATCAGACAAAAGCTTAAAACACAGCTATCCACTCAATACTATCACCTTCCTAATGAATTAGTACCATGGACAGGATAGTACACAGCCAATCAGACAAAATCTAAACAAACAGCTATCCACTCAATACTATTACCTGCCTAACCAATCAGCACCATGGGCAGGATAGTACAAAGCCAATCAGATAAAAGCTAAACAGACAGTTATCTACTCCATACTATCAATTACCTAACCAATCAGCACCATGGACAGAGAAGTATGTAACCAACCACTGACAGACAAAAGCTAAATACACAGCTATTCACTCCATACTATCACCTTAGTCTAACCAGCCAGCATCATGGATAGAAAAGTAGACAACCAATCAGACAAAAGCTTAACACTCAGCTATCCACTCAATACTATTACCTGCCTAACCAATCAGCACCATGGACAGGATAGTACACAGCCAATCAGACAATAGCTTATCAGACAGCTATCCACTCTATACTATCAACTACCAGACCAATCTGCACAATGGACAGACTAATACACAGCAAATTAGACACTGCACTGTTGAAAATGGCCATTCGCCAAGTACATATGTACCTGTAGGTGTACTTGTCACCTTGTTACTTACCTTCTCTTGTCTGCCCATGTTGACAATGGGCCTGAGTCCTGTTTTCTTGGGAACAAACCTGAGGTTGGCCACACCCAGGCACTGGTGGTCTCTGGTATACAACAACATTGTGTAAGACATAATTGTAAATCAGACTATAGTTTTCAGTGGTTTACATTACTTTGCAGTTTTCAGTGATCTCTTGGCATGAACTCATCATGCTATGAACATATGTTCTGCTTTGCGATACATTACTATTGTTCTGTCAACTGTGAACTTAAAAATGTTACAATATATGCCTCATTGTCCCTCATACTGTAAGATTAACTTCAAATATTTACAGCAAGCTTAATGGAGAATTTTGAGGGGCATTTAAAAAGCAATGCCACTGGTTTCATAACAGATATAATTTTTCATAGAATGTGTTTATCTTAATTTTCATTGAGGAGCTTATCTTTTGACAAGCTTCCAAGGGTGTGGTCATCTTGAATGAATTCAGTTGCTCGTAAATATCTGAACAACAAATTGAGATATTCCAATCTCAAGAGTCATATATGCTTGTACCTTGGTGCCAAATTTCAATACATTTGATGAAAAATGAGCCTGTTATAAATCCAGTTTCATTACGATTTGAACCACCTTCGTAATTACATTTACCAAACTTCAAAAAACTGTTAACATTACTTGTATATAACTCAGAGTCACTGTCTCACACATCGTTATGGAAAAGTTTACCTGATGAGGTTTTTGACAGTGTTTTGGCTGATTTGGCTCAACATGTGCCTGCTGAGGTGTTGCTCTGTGGCCTTGTCCTTTAACATTTTCCAGAGAGAACTCCTGTAGTACAGAACCTGGTTCCTCTGAGTTGTTGTCTCTGTGATGTAGAAGTAAGACTGGAACACAGGGACAAAAAGGTTGAAATTGGACAGCAAAGATATAAAATTCATCATCATCATCATCATGGGCGGCTTGCCCGGACCAGGTCCACTTTTTGTCTTATGACTGCTCTGTCCCCCCAAAACGTTCTTTGAGTCCTCGACCCGCAACCCCACATCACGACCAAGCTGGTCTATGTATGTTAGTCTAGGTCGCCCAGCATGTGTATACCCGTGTGCTGGCTTCCACAGTATGATTTCACTAGCAAGCTCTGCTTTGTTCCTATAACAATGGCCTTAAAATCTGGTTCTACGCTCCTTGATGATGGTTGATATGGTGGGAACATTGCCATACAACATCAAATTATCTGCATGCAAAATAGCTTGTACAAGACAAGAAGTCACATGCCCTACTAGAGGTTTTAAGGACAGTGTGTTGTATTTAGGGCAAGACATAGAGCAGAGCCCATCTCTTTTATTTCCATGACTTTGACCACCCTAACCAAAATCTGGTACATGTTTTTATACCTGGGAGGAAAGTCATGTCAAATGTCTTTCTTATGTAATGTAGAACCTGTAGAACCTCTTGTTTCTGCATTTGATGGCCTAGTTTATGTAACCACTTAGACATTATATTTAGTTTACTTTGCCACAGATGTTACTCTACAAATACAACAATTGTATACGGATAGATTTTGGTATGTACCCTGAGTACTGTGATGACAAAGTTGTTGAAGAGCCACCAGACAAGCTTGCCCAGAACTGCTCTTCTGGTGTGGAACTCTTGCACGGTGTTGGAGTCCAACTTCAGCCAGTCACAGTCAGTCAGCTGGAAATAGAAACTGTTGAAATTATTCATTCATAAGGTTGTGCCTTGACTACAACAAAAAAATAATAAACCAGGCAAGCAAAATAGAAATAAAAGAGAAGGCATTCTGTGATAATTTCATGATTTTTCTGAGCATTTGACCTTGCTACATGGCATAAGTGATGTTTGCATTTTTTCAAGGTAAATTTGAGAATCACGAAATGAGATAATCATTGATGTGGCCTCAAATTGAAGACTTTGAAATGTTGATTCAATAATATGGATGACAATCAACGTGCACAACAATTTTCTTGACTGCTATAAATTGTACAAAGCAGTTGCAAAATTAGCAAATATGAACTGTAAATCAAACTTCAAGAATACTGGAAAACAGATACTAATGTGAGCATCATGGAATGCCAAATTTGATTTCAAAGTCAAACGATGTGAATTCCAGGAACAAAATAAATTAATCTCTTGTTCAGTCTACCATACTCTTTGTCTTTGTTAAACTTTCCAGCCCACTTAGATTTCATTTTAAGTTAATGAAACTTTTTTTTATCCGTACACTGTCTTGGACCGGTTCCCAGAGGATTTCATCCATATGGTAACAAACCAACATGGCCTAAAGTAAACGGTGACATAAAAATGATCCGGATAAAACGACCTAATCCAAATAAGTTTCTGCAGGGTGAACTCTCCCAAATCACTTGGATTTCGTCAAAACGAACCCTTCACGAATGCATAAGTGGATAGGATTCACTTTAAGTGGATAGGATGCAGCTTATCACACAAGTAATAAGGTGAGTTTGCTCAATCAAAAGAAAAGGAAATCTTCATCATTCGTCAAGTGGACGCCGGAACAGATGAAGCTGCTCGTTTCCATTTGGGGGCGGGAGGAGACCCAGAAAAAGCCTGGGAAAAGGAATAAAGTTTTTTTATTTGGATGCTTTCGGGTGCCTTCGCTCGGAACTCGCCGACGTTCGGCACCCGCTCGGGCGGTTGATCCTGGATACATATACTAGTACTTCATTTTAGGGTTACACTCGTAACATCACGACAACAATTCCTTGGCCTACCGCCTGTGGTCCTACCGCTTTCCTGACGTGACACATATGGACCGAATTATTAGACCCAAGAGACCTAAATGAATTCGGGTAGGCACAAAACGACAATAACGATGCGCTTCGGGTGTTTCCCTTTGTGACGAAGCAGCTTACATTGCAATACATAGCCTAGGTTGCGATCAGACCAGGCCTTATTTCCATTATTCATTGAGGATGCCGGTGTTCTATACGATTCGGTCCGGCCGTGAGAATCGGTCCGGGGCGTGGCCTAAAAACTACGAAAGCCCATAGCGACAAATGGTACCATGGGGCCTCGCGGGACTCTGCCTGCATTCAACTGACATTGTACATAGATGTACATAGCTAGTAGTTATGATGTTTAATTACTAGTAGTATCATAATTGTATAATAATTGCATTCATTCAATCTCAACTCCCTATTAAAAACAGGATTGCCCCAGACGACTAAAAAAGACATCAAGACGAAGACATAAGAGTGAGGTAGACATAATTAAAAATACTTCATAAGATGGGGCAACCAAACTATGGTAGCTCATGGGACTCTGTCTGCATTAAAGAGACATTGTACATAGCTAGTAGAAACGATGTTTAAATATTTCAATCGTAGTATCATAATTGAGGGTGAACTAATCAGATTGCCGAAGAGCAGTGTGAATGCAATTTTGGATCAGATAGAAAATTTTTTATTTGAATCGGTTTTATGAGTGTGAACGGGGTCTTGATAAACATGTTAGAACATGTGTGACAGACCCTCATTCCTGTCATGAGTTGGTGCAGTGTGATCCTCTCGTACCGACCCATCCTCAGGAACAGTAACACATTGGTCAGGAAGCAGGCTCTGTTGTGCCTGGAGCCCCACAGGTCTGCTGGAACAACTTTATGCAGTATAGCTCGGAGCAGCAGATAGATCTGTACCAAACAGAAAATTGGAAAACAACACTTCCGTCTGGAGTTCAGCACCCATTTAAGTTTAGGTCGTGTATATAAGGTACCAGGGCCATATACATGTTTATGTTTTTTTTTAATACATGTAGTATGTATGTATGTACAGAGATACATGTATTCCTTAAAATGCCATACCTGTTGACAATGACAATGACATTGACTGAAGACGCTCCTGGATGAAAGAGATCGGGCAGATATAATTGGATACCACTATTACCAGGCTAATAATATATAGATTGCGGGTATGTGCTGTTGTACCTGTTGTATGCTGGACTGCTGAGACAAGAGGAACTCCTGTGATGCTCCATCATCTGTCATGTGTTGCTCATGGCTGGGGTTGGTGGGTAAGCTGTGTTGGTTGCTGTGTGGAACTGCCTGATGCTGGATATCTGCAAACAGGATGATTCTATGAGCCATCAGACAATGTTTCATGTGATGTCACAGGAACACCATCCACCAAACAGGATGATTCTATGAGCCACCAGACAGCGTTTCATATGTCATAGGAACACCATCCACCAAACAGGATGATTGTATGAGCTATCAGGCAGCGTTTCATATGATGTCATATGAACACCATCCACCAAACAGGATGATTCTATGAGCCATCAGACAGCGTTTCATGTGTCATAGGAACACCATCCACCAAACAGGATGATTCTATGAGCCATCAGGCAGCGTTTCATGTGATGTCGTAGGAACACCAACATGGAGGCAGATCTTACATTACACATGTACATGTAGTTATTTACACTTCAGTATTTTGGACATCTACAGATCTTCTGATCCTTCCAACTAACCACTAACAGGTGTGTATAGCTTACAGATTTCAGAAGGATACTCACTAGTTGGGCAACCTTGGCTCATGGACATATACCATCCAAATTTAATTCTAAATTCATCAATGTGGTCACCACTTTCCTGTCGACGTCCTTTTGAAAATCAGAAGTGTCAAGACAAACAAGGGTGATCAGAGCTGTATGGGTCGTGCTTTTCATGCCATGAGACCTTTAACACATTGTCAAAATGTTACGTGAAGAATCATTTCATATTTCAACTAGAAAGATCTATCTGACTTTCAGCACAGCAAGTAACGAATCTGCACAACTCAGCTCAATCGATAATGTCCATTTTTTCCCTTCATCCACACCTAGCATTACTGGGTGTCTTCTGCAAAGTAATGATTTGAGTTGGTAATAACGTTCACCTTATTTCTTGGTGAAAAAAAAAATTCACGGGTCTTAGTGGCAAGTGTGCAGATGTTGACACACTGGCAGCACCAAATCCGTAGGTGTTTTTGGCACCTTCAGACAGATTAGCCATGAGGCTCGGTGAGCATCACTCCACCGTCATGGGGGCAGGGGCATGGCGAGTATCGAACTAAGGACCTACTGATTCTGATTCCAACGCTCTAGCCGTTGTGCCACACAGACACCCATATTTCTTGGTGAGGCTCAGAACATATTAGAAACATATCACCCACAGAAGATGTGCCTAACCATTGTGATTGATAGCGGCTGTCTCCTTGTTGGCTGTCCCACGTGGTGGTCTCCTATGTAATACAGGCGCATCTCGGATGTGTTTGTCTCCCACACTACCCTCCACATCTTTGTCTGAGACTGCTGGTGTGAGGCTTACTGGGCAGTGATACTTCACCAAGTGGTAGTATCTACACTGTCTGAAAGACATCAACATGAACAGATTTATGCAACCTGACACTAAGATGCAACAGTCCCTGATTACAAGCAACTATCATAGGTATTATAATTCTATATACAAAACGTTTTTTGAACAACATACTGTAAATGCATTTAAGTTTGCGGTGATTTTAAGTTTGCAGTAGCACCATGCACTGTAGTCTCTTACTGCCATGAAAATATGTTCGCGGGGGTTTTAAGTTCTTGGTGAAGAGGCCACAGCAAACACTGCGAACATTAAACCACAGCAAACATTTCTGCATTTACAGTATATAGTGTCACCCTATTGATGCTATCTAATATCATTCTTCCAGTTGTTGATTCCTGCCGCTATTGTTAAAAAACTTACTTGTGCCTCTTCAGGAGCTGCACAAACAGCTTCTGGGCTTTAATATATCTCCTGGGAGTTCTGATTATCTGTAAATAAAAATAGACTTATTATATTGCAACTGAGGATTGCCAAACAAGAAAAATATGGCACAATGACTGCAAAGGTACAAAGTGGAATAAGCCATCTTACATTTGAAGCACAATACATACATGTAGGGGAATGTGGGTAAGATTTAGGCTACTCAGAAGCAAACACCTTGGAAACTTTCACAAGCACATATGAGTTGTTCGGAATTGTTGATTATGTTAATACCCCGCCTGAGGTTTATATGGTGTCATAACACCTGGTCCTTTGCTGCAAGCAAGGTGGTTTTATGAGGTGGTTATAGCAAAGGACCAGGAAGTAGGCAGTATGACTCCATATACACCAAGGAACAGGTGGGTCATTAAGTTATTATCATATAGCATAATGATTATCCAAACTAACTCACTGACACATTTGCCTATTCACCTGTCAAATTCACAGGAGAATCCATACCTATATAGAGCTTAAACTTTGACCTTAGACTACATCATAACTGCACATACATGTATGCACTCTGAACTATTGGCTTACATGTCTGCCAAGTACCACAGGCTGCATTGTTGTTTCCACAAAAGGAGGCATAGTGTCCAATATTCATTATGATCTAAATCCATTATCAGGGCTCGAAATACTTTTTTTCTGCATACCTGCCTGGTGCAGGTAACATTGAAAATTACCTGCACCAGACAAATTTTACTTGCACCACTCTGAATTTAGGAAGTATGGATCATACTAAAATTGTTCAGGAACCATTGCTAATATTTCTTTTATACCCTACAGGTTTTAGCAGTCAATGCAGCTAATAACAATGCACCTAAATCATAGGACATTTATGTATAAAACCCAGTACATGGACCAGTGCAGGTTGGGTGCAAGTAGACACTAGAAATACCTGCATGTAGCTCCAATTTTACCTGCACTAACCTGCCTACACAGGTGGTATTTCAAGCCCTGATTATCCTACATCTTCAGAAGATCCAATGACATTAACCACAAACCTTGCATTTCTGATCTTGTTGCTGTTTGGATGTGGGAAGTGCGGCTGCAGTGCTGTTAGTAGGTCTGTGGACATGTTTCTCCACTTCCTGCAGGAAAACTTTCTCCACCAACTTTTGGGCACCTCTGTTGCTTGCAGGAAGGTCATCTAGCACAGCTGAAAGTTACAGGATATGGTACATTAGTGCAGACCTGCATATGTGAATAATAGCCTTCACCAAAAAGGTTACGTTTTCAGTTATACCAATTGCAAGTTGGACCTTGCCAGTGCTAGCTGTCAATCAGAAAAGGCTAGTGTTGGCAGATTTTCCCTAAGGCAGCCTAACACAACTTTTTTTTCTTAGGTTTTACTAATATGGCGTAGAGCATATTAGTAAAATTCGCCATCTCAGTCCAGACTGGACTGCCAAAGAGAAGAGAGACTGATATGGCAAACAGTCAGGGAAAGACATGACAAACTAATTACCAACATTATATTTTCTAATCTGCCTTCAAGCTGAAAACAGAATATTATAGTATTAATAACATATATTCATAAATAACTATTACTTCATGTAAAGATGCTCACATTCTCCCTGTGGCTGACCTGCATGAAGTACCATTGTTTTGGAGATGGTCATTGTACTGTGGGAGGGAAAATACATTGTGTTACAATGAAATATCTAAAGGCAACATGATTGAATATTCTATTTCAGAAATATAAGAAACTTCCAAAGTAATTTTAGTGATTGCAAGAAGGTTAACGTCCTTGGTGATTGTAAAAGGAAACTTTCAAGATTAGAGAGGAATATAGGTGACATTAAATGCTTTTAGTAGGAAAGCAAAGGAAAGGAGTCAGAATGATTTCTCCCTGATCTATGGTTACAAGAGGATGACACTGCGCGAATTCCTGATGTACATTGTATGTGTAACTACTCATAATTCCACTCGGTAAATGATACTACAACATCAAAAAAGAAGTGAATTTGATGAGCTCTATCAATGCACCATCAGTAATATGTCATACATTCATTATAATACATTACATAATTAAAACCAATTGACTAATTGAAACTGACAAAACAAAAAGAGCAGAAATTTTGGCGAAGATGGAGTTCTTACCTGAAACAGTATGATGAGTTTTGCTCAGCATTAGGGACATCATCAGGAATACCTACAAGAAGTAGAGTGCACAAGCAGGTCGTAAGCACAAAATTCCTTTCTTGTATTTTCATATTTGCATTAAGCACCTTTTTTTAAATTCAAAATCATAAAAAAGGGCTTAAGATGTTTAAACACTCATGCTGGATTTGGGCAATGGTATTTGAAAATTGGTCTACAGTACAATGCCTACCAGAGGACTTCACAAACATGTATACAATGTAAAGCAAGATGCACAATTACTGTATTCTCTCGAATAAAGATGATAAGTGTGTGGAACAGATATCAGCCATGCAAGAATGTACATGTACATGTATAATCAAATCAGCATGGCCCTAGTAAAAACAAAAGAAAAGGGACATCTGATGCTGTCACTAAACTATTTGGTGTCTCTGATCCTCTTGCTGTCAGAGTCGCCCTGCTTTCTGCATTTGTGGAAAGTTTCACAAGTTCTTTCTTTCCTTTCCTTTGGCTCTCACTCTTTCTCGTATTCTTTTTATGATCAGCGTCATCTTGAATTCCTTTCCTTCTCCTTCTCTTTTGTTCTCCCTGTTTACTTGTTTCTGTCTTGGATGCAGTTAGATCTTTCCTTGATCTTTTAACTCCTCTGTCATGATCTTTCCCACAACGTTTCCGTTTCTTGGCTGTCAGTCTTGTCTGACTTGTGTCAGGTAGCATGGAACTGCCATGTGTGATGTGTGTGTTCTGTCTGGTACATCTGCAGTCATCAAGCTCACCTTCAGGAGATGAACATGTTTGTTGTTCTGTGTCCAACTGCTGATGCCGACTTTCAGTTGACATCTGCGTATGCCCCATGTCAGGGTGATGAGAACATGATGGCATGGCAGGATCCACCCTGACAGTCATCCCCGCCAGTTCATCTGCAGACACGCAGATGTCATCTGCAGACACGCAGATGTCTTGTGAAGCAACTTTGCCTTCATAGCGTATAATTTTATGCCTTGGATTAACTACAACATGTAACTCCTCAGGGCGTTTCCTTTTGAGCCCCCTCTTTAACTTGGAAGACATAGACAACACTTTTGCTTCACCACTCTCTGCATTTTGCTGCACTTCTAATGCATGATGATCCTTTTCCTGTGTCAGGTTTGTGTCTTGTTTGTGTTTACTGCTATCCAGCTGCTGTCCTTTTGTTTTCAGTAAAGGCTGGCATTTCTTTGCATGGTGATGCCATTTCTTCTTTTTCTTGATCACACAATTTTTGAATAGCTGACTGGTATATTTCAAACTCCTACTTGCTGTCCTTGCCTTTATTTCCCTTTCTGGTACTGGAACTTTGTGCCAATCACTGTGCAGGTCATACAAAGGGAAACCTAAGAAAAAAGGCAGGCTGGTATTAAAAGTCTTAAAAACAACTGGTACAGTGTTTGTTCCATCACATAAAAAAATAAAGGTCTAAAAAAAAAACCTGTTGTACAGTCAACCCTGTCTATAGCAGCCGCTTAAGGGACTGGTCAAAATTGGCCACTATAGAGAGGTGGCCACTATAGAGAAAATGCTGATTAATTGACTACAAACAATAAGTTACACAGCGATAGTGTATTAGAAAGTAACTTTACCACAATTTACCTCCGTAATAGTGGTATCGTCTGTTGCCCTTATATGGCCTCGTTTGTTTGCGGGTAGTTATTTTGTTTTGAAAATAAAGAGGTTTTAAATCCGGCGTAGGGTGACACTACGACTGCTGTATGGCCAACCGCCTGCTAGATCGTAGATCAGCCATCCGAGTGGCCGTAATCGGCAGTGTTTCTGTATCTGCAGTGGCCGTGGCCGCGTTAGACGGGTGGCCGCTAAGCCTATTTCTTAATCATTACGAATCCAAGGGACCGACAAAAAGTGGCCACTATGGCCAGGTGGCCGGTATGCAAATGTGGCCGCTAATAGTAATACAGGTTTGACTGTACTACTAACAGAACTGTGGGATAGCATACCTGTAATCTGTATGTAGCAGCTAGGGGGCGCTGCCAGGAAAAGAGAGCAGCTACCAAGAAGATGGGTCATGACATCATCACCAATCCTGCAGAAATCAACAGATTTGTTTCCTTGCTTAGAAAATATCCTAGTCATGTTTGGATCATCTTTCAAGGTGCTGATGGAGGGTTATTTTGTCTTTCTGTAACAATGGGGTTCAAGCAAATGAAACAACAAGGGAGTAGAAACAGAAACAACATGCCGACACCCGGGTTGGACCCAGGCCGGCAGATCACAAATCCAACATGCAAACCACAACGCTGTTGGCTTGGTCAGTTTTGCAGCACTTGGACCCAACTGTTAGATTTCTCCCATAAATCTAAACATCAGGTCAATTTCTTGGTTCTTTTTAACTTACCTGCTAAGAAGAATCTTCCACACTCTCCTGTCTAGTTTCCTGATCTTGTCATCTGGATGAACCATCTCAATACACGGGGCTTTCACAGAGAAACTCCTGCTCTTCTCACTTGCCTGTGGCCATATAAAGATGGGATATTATTTTCTAAATAACGTTAACTCCACACTAGGTGCAATGCTGCTTTTACCAATTAGTTTGGTTCATTCTGTTTACTTGACCAACTTTTCAACGATGGTGCAACTAATCACTTGGTGGTTTATTTGGTGGTTATCGCACCTGGCTAGGGATTATCGCAACATATAAACCTCGGGCAGGACATTAACCCTTTATTAATTTATACATACATACAAGGTGTATCATAAAAGTTAGCTACATGTACCTTGCTTAAAAACAAGGGCATGATTCAAATGCTGTGAGAAATGTTAATCTCTCTACAAACAAGCATGTCATTCAACTTCATACTAGTAGGTACATTTTGTAAAATTGAAGCAATATGATATTTTAGAAAAGGTGGGATCTTTCCTCTTCCACTGTCTTCGAAAAAGGAGTCGAACTCAATAACCCAGGAACTTGAGTCAGCTTTCACTAGCTTTACACTAGAGTAGACACTTGTGATATTGTTTTTACACTGTTTGAATCTCTTGGAATTAGCCCACGGGCAATAATTTGCAATAAACTTTATCTTTCCTTTGATACATTTGATAACGCTACTAGTACTTCACTTACCAGCCTGTAGCCTAATGTGAGCACATTCTTCGTGGGCCCTCTGGGACTTTTGCACAGTTTCTGTAGAAGTGAAAACAGCAGGTAAACAAGTGTTTGAAAATATCAACTCCATGAAATATCTAAAGCTTTTGTAAATTTCTCGTTTTGTCTTGTCTCATCGACTGTCCATCTGATAACTATCAAGCCTGCCCTGATCTTTTCAGCGCAGCCCTTATGGTAATCAGAAGGTACCCAGGCTATAAATAAGGGACCGTACGATATTTATTGGGGGGGAGGGCTGGTGCATTGGAAGTCGGATCAAAAAATTTTTTGATGGCCCTCCCCCCCATCTCAAAAAAATTTAACGTGACCCTCCCCCTCCACCTAAAAAAAATTAACATGGCCCTCCCCCCGACAGGCATAGTTAAACGGGTAGAAAAACAACCGATAAAATAATCTTAATATAGCCGTCAGGGCACAAAGGCACCAGTGTTCTCGCCAGGATTTTTTCACAGCGTTGGGGCAGGGGTCCGGGGGCATGCTCCCCCGGGAAAATTTGGATTTTCAAACCCTCTAAAACAGAATTTCCTGCAATTTGAGAGGAAAATTATGCCCTTGAGATTGGATGCCGGTTGCCTTTTTTACTCCCGTTTTTCAGTAATCGACCAAAAAGCTCGGGGAATCAGCAGTCTGTGATCTGGCCCGGGTATTATTTGTCCAGTTATGTCTATATGAAAATGCTTCCAAACAGGGCTCTAGCCAGTGAGTTCGTCAGCCCATGGAAAAATCCTGCCAATTTTTTTCCGGCATTGAATAAAGAATGCGGTACCTCGTGCGATCGATGTTGCGCCCTCCCGCATCAAATGCTAGTAGTTTTTCCAGAGGATAGAAAATTGTAACAGCGCCATCACACCTTGTGTTATTTTTCTCTATTTTGCCGGATGATTTTACTCAAATTTATCATTTATCGAATCGGTCGGGTTTAACAAGGCCGCGCCGTCATTTTCCACGTGCGTGCGTTTGTTTCGTGCGACCTCAGGTAACCCCGTTTTCAGCGTGAAATCTTTGGCTCACCGCTGGATTTCTTTTTACATAGAGTAAAGTAGACCAAGATCGTTATACATTATACGAAGGAGGGCGATCTGCTGCGTCTTTGGCAGTGATCAGTGCCGGTGTAGCCTTGAAGGAGTAGCCAGAAAAGACGTGCTGGGCGCTGCGATCGACAGTCTGTCTGGGGAGGGGGGCGTGCCGCGCCATGTGCTACGGACGCCAATGCCATTGCACAGTCGACTTGATCAACGCTTGACAACAATATTGCGGCCCCTTTTCTGCCGCAAATTTTGTCCTTTTGAAACAAATGAAATGTTTTAAATAAAAAATACAGTGTATAGTTTGGGATTCTTCACATATTTACCGTGCACCGCTTTTGTAACTTAAATATTTGGGGAAACTCAGCCGAGCCGTGTGCGTCTTTCCAGAAAAAATAAGTCCGTAGACGGAATGACGTATGCCTGGCGGGAACGCTGGTCCAGGGCAGCGCCACTTTTGGGAGCCTAGGGGGGCGAAGCCCCCGGAAGCTCTTGCATTTTAGGCTATTCAGAAGGCTTATTTTATCAGTTTTAGGGCCATGTCAAGATATCAAAACAAAAAAATAGTATAAACAATTCTTTCAAAAAATTAACATGGCCCTCCCCCCACCTCAAAAAAAATTAACATGGCCCTCCCCCCCTAACGCACCAGCCCTCCCCCCCTGATAAATATCGTACAGTCCCTAAGGCTGTAACTAGCATGATTTATTCTGAATTTTTTGTGTCGGTAGTTTAAGTTTAACTTCCTCCAGAGGAGCAAACACTGTCCATATCTTGTATCTTTATGTGACCACAATGATAAGAAGGACTGTCTACTTTTCTCAGACCCTTGTACCAGGTTCTGTACCCACTGTTGTGTGCACTGTGAGTTACACCTTTCATTCTATTACCTGGTAGCAGGAATTTAGTATTGTTTCATGTTTAGGTACTGTAAATGCAGAAATGTTCGCGGTGGATTAATGTTCGCAGTTTTCGCGGTGACCACTTCACCGCGAAATTAAATCCACCGCGAATATTTTTCTATTATGATATTAGACTGCAGTCTATGGTGTTACCGCGAAATTAAATCCACCGCGAAAAGTCCTTTTTCCCGCTACCGCGAAATTAAATCCCTGCGAACTTAAATGCATTTACAGTATTGGAAATGGTACAAACTGTTTCGGCATTAGATATGACTTAATGGCTTACTAGTATAGTAGTAACTTAAGACAGCCCACCGGTCAGTAAACTAAACAAAACATCACACAATCCTACCTCTATTGTCCTGAGTATCACTTCACTTTGATTTGACACCTGCTCAAACGACATGCGTGGCGGGAGGGGCTCGTGTCCTGCAGACAGGCCCACTAGGGTGGTCTGGAGCAGCTGGGTGTACCTGAATATAACATGGAACTTATTAAGGTCATGTTGAATTCATTATATGGGTGATGTCCGTGCACCCATCACTATTTGTTTATTTCCAAAAGCAATTTTTGACCATACATACTGTAAACTATACACAGCACAAACATATTAAGCAGCACATGGCAAAAATATCGGAAAATCTGATACAATATTCAGAAGGGACTCTGAACGTTAGTTCAACTTTATCCATAGGGTAACCTATATCTGTTGTATATAAACAGTGTTTGGGGATTGTTAAGTTGCTGGAAGGTACTTTCACATTGCAATATTTTGGAAATGACAGTGACATTTGAAATGCACATCATTGACCTGAAATCGCTAAATTCAAAACAATGAATCTAGCTATAGGTTACCCCACGGATTAAGGTGAACTAGCGTTATATCTTGCACAATCATCTATGTTCATTTAATCATAATGTTATAGCTGAAGTAATCAAGAACTCTTGACTTTTGGTGACACGTTTTGGAATTTTACGCAGTTTAGGAAAATTCAGGTACAGGTATGCCAGGTGTTCAGGTCTGAACCTGTACCGAAATAGTTTTACAGGTACAGGTACAGGCATAAGGCACAGTCCTACTGATGAGCTACTATAACTATAGAGTACTGACTCCCTACTGTCTCCAGCCTGCAGTAGAGGTACAGGAACATCACGCCCTGCCAGCTGCTCGGAGAGGTAACCCTGCAGGGACAGCACCCTGGGGAACAGCTGCTGCAGGATGCTGAAGGCTGCACAACACAGAAATGTGAAGACAATTTTCATTGGTCGTTGCGAGAAAAAATGGTAGTCTGGCTAGCATGCAGGCGAGCCTGCCAGGCCCGGGGTTTTCCGTAAACCCGTCGTGGTACTGGCCCCTGGCTTTGTGAATTGAACTGTGTGTGCTTTTAAAATAGGTTTAGTTGAATACGTGTAACGTAACCGTGAAATGTATGTATTTACAAGTCGCCCTGAGTGGACAAACATGCACAAGAAATGTCTTCGTCAATTCCATAAAAGAAGCATCATCTCACCTTTGCTGTTAGACCCATTTGGCTGTTTTTCCCTGTCCGCCGCCATAACCCTGGTGGTGTTTACTATGTCCTCGTGTGGCACTGATTTTCTAAAACCGACATATGCGCTGGAAAATGCGACGTTAATCGTCACAACATAGTCCGTGGCTAACCTACAGATAGTGATGTATTTACAGCACTAAGAAAAAACTATAAGACAATGATTTCCCGAAGATAAAAGACGGGTGACATTACATTTACAGTGCACATGCATGCATGCTGGGTCTGCTATGCCCTGACTTGCCCGCGCAACTGTTACTGTAAGTTTATCTTATTTCGCGGCATCCGCGGCACTAATGAATTTCGCGAAACTGGACAAACCAAGGGTTCTTTGACCCCGTGGCTAAAAAAATACACCCGTGAATCATCAGGTATTTCTTCGCGTTTCTGGTGAAATGTAACTGCAGACTTACGGTAACGTTACTGTAAAGATTTCAAAACCTACAGTAATCAGCTGTGTCCAGCAGGGGGCGTGGCTTTCTCAGAAGTAGTTTGGGTCAAAGGTTACAGACGTCGGAGGATATTTGGAATGAACATAATTTCGGAGACGACTTACATGATTATTAAAGGACTGTGCAAACCAAAGCCTAATTTTCATAATTAATGAGATCAGTTGATTAATGCATGGCATTTCATAATAGGACAAACATTTGACATATGCAATTGAAAAAGCTGGAAATATCGACAGATATCAATTATACAAATTGTTACCTAATTTACATAATTAATGATAAAAAGCATAATATTAAATGATCAGGATTTTATTCTTGCGACATTTGGCAGCTATGTTAAGTTGAACATTATCAGGCAATCACATAAATCATGCAAATTTGGGTCTCATTTACACAGTTTATGAGAAAATGCTACATGTCCATAATTCATGAGAAAATGATATACTAAGTACTAGCTTTCTTTGCTAGGAGTAAAACTTTCATACATCATATTGTTAGCTAGAGAAGATAATCAAATGGTACAATTTATGCAAATGAGGATCTCATTTTGATAATCAATAAGAAACATCTACAGTAGGTCGCTAGTCACTCATAAGAGATCGCCATTTTTTGACAGCAATGCCTACAAATATTCATCGCGTAAAACAATCTTCATAGTTAGAACACGAATAGTAAACACACCAACAACAACAATCATTTAACTTATAAACAATAAAACCGTCGTTGATATTTATTGCCACAGTTATTCTGGGGGCAGGGGGGTCCAAACCTTTATTATAAAGAAGCTTATTTGCAAGTTCATGCCCGAGGGCTAATTGCAAATACATAGGACTAGGAGATATACAAGTAACAACAAGCGTTCGGGGAAATGGGTGAGGGTGTGGTGGTTTGAGGGTGTTTTTTTTATAGACATCTCAGGGGCTAGCCTAACAGTATATGATACGTCCGATTGGCAAAATTGTCCGGAATTCTACAGGAATTTTTCCGCGCCTATGTAGTTGCATCATCCCTTTGGAGTGGAATAATTTGGGTTCACAGATTGCCATGGTATTTGGCATGCAGATAGTTTTTGTCATGGACTGTGAGCGAGCGAGTGAGCGAGCTTAGGAGATGCCTTACATAATCAAATTTTATCATACAAATCAGGGGCTAATTTGCATAGATAATGAGGACAGTTTATAAGCCTACTTCATTTCATAATAGCAGATACTCAAACATAAGACACATGAAACTAACAAAGAGAGAAATATTAGCCTAACTGAGTAGTGTACTAGTATGTCCGATTGGTAAATTAAAAATTCAAGGAATTTACAGCAAGTCTTCCGCGTGTGCGAATTGCATCATCCCTTTGGAGGGTAATAACACGGGAAGGGTTGACAGATCGTCATGATTTTTGGATTTTGGATTTAGATAAGGCCATATTGATTTGATTATATGGATGACATCCGCGCTCGTACCAATTTTCGTCCGTTTCCAAAAAAAAAGTTTTCGACCACACAATAAATTGTGCAAAGCAGCTGTAAAATGAGCACAAATATTCCGTCGATTGAAAAAAAAAGTATCAGAAAACAGATAACTAAAGCCATAGAATGCCAAAATAATAAAGTCAAAGAATAAGATGTGAAAGGACAGAAAGAAAAAAAAAATCTATTGGTAGGGGGAGGTACATGTACAGAAAATTCAGGTCCAGAGGATCATTTCCAGGTCCGGACCTGAACCTGGACCTGATTGTCTGTGGAAACTTTAGAACTGGCAATACTCGAAACAATGGTAATTGGTCAATTTTGCTACAAAGGAATCTGTTTGGTGAATTATTGGACTCCCACTGGCATTTTAAAATCCCGTCTCCATGTAATAAAGGCTAACTGTCTCTGTACCTTTGACTGTAGAAACTTGATACAATTGACTATAAACTCTACTTGACTTCGCTCTTGTTGTCTTCTTGGCCCCCGGTAAGACCCCAAATGCCTGCCAACATAGTGTGTCCATTTTGTAATCGGCGAAACTTGTTCCTCTTATTTTTTGTCAGTTCTGTTTTTCGGATTGGTCCAAGAAAAAAAACATGTTTTACACCCGTACGATGTATCGGTCCCTACACCTAACTGTTGGTATACCATACTAGTATGTGTGTTCAGTCCTATGTTCAACCTTCTTGGCCACTTTGATTTCATACTGAATGCAACTTTTTTTTGGCCAAACTTTTATTTATTCGCTCGCTCGCATCAGTTTTGGAGTTCCCAAAGGATGTCATCCATATAATCAAATCAACATGGCCTAACTTGGGGGATGCCTTCTATAATCAAGTTCTATTAATGCAAGCCAGGGTCTAGGTTGCACAATTGATTAATCCGCAGCATTTCATGACAGGACAGTCAAACGTATTTTGTAACTGAAAAGAGATATCTATAGATATTAAATATGCAAATTGCTACCTAGCTTCGCACATATCAATATTGACGTTTACAGAAAGTATAATAGTTTTTTTTGTACAACCTTTTTTACGTATAATATACGACTCCTGCAATACAGATCATTATTGCCGACTTGTTGCTTGCAACAATGATGATGTAGCATTCTTTGTTTCACAATGCAGTCCACTACATTGTGTATCCCATATGTCTAATGTACAATCCCTATAAACAATCTCATCAATGACTACAAGTTACTATGAAAAACAAACCCTGCTTTGTTCAACAATGTATTGTACTGGAAGTAACTGTTACATGTACAACCCTTTTAAAACGTATAATATACCCCCTGTATACAATATCATCATTGTCCTTATTCTTGGTCTACAGATTATCAAATCTTATGGGAAACATGTACACCCCTTTCATGTATAATGTACTGTCCCTATATTACCATTTTCAAGGCCGCAACTATGACCTTTGGGATCACTTCCTGTGGGGACGGGGTAAGTCCATGCACAACTGCATCCCATCCTGGCATCGGCATGACGTAATCACCTAAATATAGGACTATTGCGCAATACCCACTGTAAAACCTATTTTCCACGTACAAACATCCCCTGCAAAACCGTCAGAAGCCACTAGACGAAAAAAAAAAACACCTCGAACGTTTCATCTCCTTCTCAAGAACTACCCACATACCAAAAATCAGATCAATCTATCATGGTCTTACGCAGCTGGACTGTTCACAGACACGCCCTATAAAAGGTTTTTACACATACCTATTGTATGATGCAAATTACCACCTAATTTGCATTACAAGTATACAATTATGTACATCATTACGTAAGCTGTCTGCATACCTACAGTCATTAACATCCATCAACCCCTTCTTGCATTATTCCTTCTCAAAACCTAAAACAAGAATTACTTTCAACGCCCCTGCGAAACCCCTAGGTGGCCAAAACTTACACATCTTACTATGCTTTTACACAGCTACCTACCAATTAAAAAATAATCACCCAAACAAGTCCCAAACAAAAAATAGCAAAACCGGAAGTTCCGCTGCAGTACCATAACACGCCGCTAGAGCACCCTGCCGTAACGCATTTCCTGCCATTTCTTCGTCATGTTTAATCCTACCCACATACCAAATATGAAAACCATCCATCCACGCGTTCCCTAGTTATCAGGCTAACAAACGAGCCCCTGACATCAAAACAGCACTGACTACAAACCCTTCACCTTCGTTTCACGAAGGGAATGAACAGTTGTAAACAATATTCTACTCTAATACAAGTGTTGGCTATTTCTAAACAGGTTGGGTTTGAGACTTTGACTTCTTTTTTTTGAAGCAGATGGAGACGAAGAGCCCCACATTTTCTACAATCCGTGGGTTCTGCGATTTCAAGAGAAAGGTGTCTTTCTGTTCGTTTGTGAATGTGCGAAAGTTGGGATATGTCTGTGGCTTCTCTAAACAGAGTGATTATTTCGGTTTGATTGAATGAACACTTGGAAATGAAATGTGTTTCGTCGTCCACTGCCTTAGATGTACCTATTGTAGTCCCAGCGTAATCGACAAGACGGAGCCCCGGCAGACAACATATAAACTCTCATTGACACTCTCAGAAAAGACACGGGACTCAATGGTACAACACTGATCAATGCACGGAGCTTATTTTATGAGACGGTGTAGTTGTATTCTCTCAATCAGGCAAAGGGTTGCAATGCGCGCTCAACAGATTGAGCGCCTCCTGTATGAAATGGAAATTCCAAGTTAATTTAAAGAGAACTAAAGTTATGATCTTCAACAATTCTGGCCGTTCCTTCCCAAAACAAACTTTCTTATTCGGACAAGGCAAATATTGGACATCGTCCCTTCCTACTGCTATCTGGGCCTGACTATCACATCGTCGGGAAGCTTCTCTCTCTGGCCCAAAAAAAAACAACAACTTTTACTCAAAGCCCGTGAAGCTATAGTATGTGCATGTGTAGGGGTTCAACCTCCTTGGTTTCATCAGGTTAATGAATGACTGAAATAAGAAGTAATATGACTTGGTTGAGGAGGTAAAAGACCTGGCTGGGGATGTAAAAGGCAGTGGAAAGAGAGGGAGGGCTCCGCCTTCCAATATCATGCCGTAAACACAGTTGATGACAACTCACTACCCCTATGGCCTGAAAAGGGGCATGCCGCATGGGTCAGCCCATCCCTTATCAAGACCGTTTTATTTCTATGTGACACTGTTAAAAGTTGTAGTCGACTTGAGTGTAGTACCACATTCTCCTCGGCCTTGTCTTGTTAGCACTGGTATGTCATACCGTCACAATGTTGTAGAAAATGTCTCAGAGTAGAGGTTATATATGACCCGACTGTTTTGGACGTTTTTGAAGGTCTCTTTGTTTGTTAGGTTTTCTTTGCATCGTTAAAGAAATGAAAACGCAAAACAAAATATAACAAAATAGAAAGCCAGGTTATGACGGGGTATTAGTGGCCGACATTACAAACCGCTCGCCCCCTGCCCTCTGTAAGAAATTGCGGTCGCTACCATCCCCTCCTACCTCTGCTTGGAGGATAATCCTCCTCCATTGTGTATTTGTGTGTGCTGTGTGTGAATCCGTACAAGTCACACCTACATGCTAATTGTGACACCACATCCGCTACGAGTAACCATGAATGGAGAGGTATTTTTTTTCAGTCATCCCCAACAAGAAACAAGCTGTTGTTGTGGCGGGAAAAAGTACTCTCCAAGCAGAGGTTAGGCTCAGGCTGTTCTTTAACGTTTTTTAGTCGTTTTTATCGGGCTTTCTATTCTATATTTTATCTTGCTGTGTCAAAACCTAACTGGCTGGCGTACTTCAAGAAAAATGACTAACCTCTGCTTGGAGAGTAGGGAAAAAGAAAAAAAAAACATGGACCCTAGGTTTGACCAAGGATATAACCTCCTTGGTTTGACCAAGGAGAACATTATATATCATAAGGCAAGGCTGATTGTACATGGCCTGCTGATGTCAATGATATCAACCATCAACGGGAAATTGGTCTTCAGTAAAATATGGGATTCACCATTTTGCCATATATTGCTACCCCATGTGCACGTACTGTAGCCGGTTACAATATTCAGCGCAAACATATTCAATATACTGCCTTCTATGTTCCTTTAAAAAATGCATGCAGTACTGGTGCTTGGAACTTTTAAGACAAACATTGTCTTACGCCAAAAATAGTTACTCAAGCAACTGGATATGGTTTTGAAACGGTCAGACGTTTCGGATAGAATCCACTATCCTTCGTCAGTGACACTGAAGAGATCTGGAAGAAACAGGTCTTTTATACTCTAACTATGAATGAGGGCAATTTCAGATGTCCAATAGGAAAGGTTGTAAGACAATTCAGACTGAAGACAATTTGGATTCCAAAGAAAACAAAGCTATTAGCCAAAGTCAAGCTGAAGACAATTTGGATTTCAAAGGATAGCAAGGCTAAGACACAGTTAATGCAAACTATTTTTAGCGTATCTTATTACCTGGATGTCTAACCTACATCGACGAAACATTGTCTTATTTACCGAGCACGAACCTCAAAAATGTAACATAAACAAGATGTCAAGTAAGTCCAAAAGACAATAATAAAGTAAACGTCTTTATTTTCTTCCCGACATCTACTTGGAGATAATCCTCAAGTACCCTGATGCCGTGACATGCGCAAATGACAGCTCTCCCACGATTGTAGTTCTCAATAATCGTTTGCGTTTGTTTATTAGTTGTCTTGATTCTGTGTGTTTGTATGTGTTTTTAATGATGGGTGCGTATGAATGGTGTTTTCTTTTGCTGATGTTTTGGTCTTTGGTGCTTTTCTTGTAATTAGCGGGTGTTTGTAGTGTGTGGAAGGAGACATGTAGTAAAATGTGATGTGTTTTCTGTGCGCGGCGGATGGATCTTGATGTGTGTGTGTTGTATTGTTGTTGCTCCATGCGCGGGCCGGCTGGATGAGTCGTCACAGCTGTCTTGCCGTGAAAAGACAGTACTGTGCTGTGCTGTACTGTACTTTGATAAACCAATCAAGTATCATTTGTCATGCCTGGTAAGGGTGGAATTCCACTGTCAATGTGTGTCAAAGTAGAAAAGAAACGCAAGTTCGACGGACAATAAGACGCAGACAAGGCGTGACGATTCCGGCCAGGTCCGTGCCCTTAGTACTAGTACTTCACGCCAGCTTGACAAGACATCTGGTTCATTTGATTCGCGCGACTAACGCAGACAAGGCAAGACAGCATGTCCGCTCCAGCATCGTCCCCGAAGAAGGCCAAGAAGCCCGCGGCGCCCAAGGTCCCTGCGGCTCACCCGCCCACCACCGTCATGGTTACGGCGGCCGTGGAAGCGCTCAAGGACCGCACCGGTTCTTCCCTGTCGGCTATCAAGAAGTACATCGGTGGCAACAAGTTCGACGTGGAGAAGAAATCGCACTTCATAAAGCGCGCTCTGAAAAGCCTGGTGGAGAAGGGTACCCTCCTACAGGTTAAAGGGACCGGGGCGTCGGGGTCCTTCAAGATCAACGTGGCAGCCAAGAAAGCCGCCGCGAAAGCGGCAAAGAAGGCCGTCAAGAAGCCAGTCAAGAAACCCGCGGCTAAGAAGGCCACGAAACCAAAGACAACCAAGCCAAAGAAGCCCAAGGCGAAGAAGGCTACCACCCCCAAGAAGACGACGACCAAGAAACCGACCGCGAGCAAGAAAACCAAGAAATCTCCTGCCAAGAAACCTGCTAGCAAGAAATCCGTCAAAAAGACTCCTACAAAGAAGACCACCAAGAAGACCGCGCCCGCCAAGAAGGCCTCCAAGCCCAAAAAGAAGTGAAGATCTGACCGAAAATCCCGGCCCTTTTCAGGGCCACCCACAACCTTACAAAAGAACTATCTCAATCACATATCCACACGAATACATACTATCTCTGTCCCTTGAAAGATAGAACACATGGAATAAAGAGTAACAATAATAATAATAATAATAAACTTTCTATACGTACAGCAACACCGCCCTCCCCATCCCCTTGCTCAAGTTAAAAGATGAACGATCACACACACACACACACACACACACACACACACACACATACATACATACACGCGTACAGTCTAACAAAACTATTGTTATTTCGTTTAAACAGTGAAGACAAAGTCATATTGTGTATTTATCGACAAATTTACTGAGTAAGGTGACGTCTTGTTACGTATTACCTCACGTAGGCACAAATCTACACTAGTATCCGATAGCCATTCTAAACAGCTCAATATCAAAATTGCCATATTTTCCGACGTGACGCCGGTCCAAAAAGGGTCGAGCTTGATGCGAAAAATCGGATCCTGGCGCTCTAACAATTGACCAATCACAGTGCCAGATTTCGGCAGACAACCAATCAGACGACAGGGCACCGGGCAATTGAAATCTACGGGGCATATCATTAGCGGGTGCTATAAATTCGCTCTCCACAGTCTGCCGACTACTCTTATTGTCGTGCACTTCGGCGTAGACAGAGTTTATTCGATATGGCACGTACCAAGCAGACCGCCCGTAAGTCCACCGGTGGCAAGGCCCCCAGGAAGCAGTTGGCAACCAAGGCCGCTCGCAAGAGCGCCCCGGCTACCGGCGGCGTCAAGAAGCCTCACCGCTACAGACCCGGCACCGTGGCCCTAAGAGAAATCCGTCGCTACCAGAAGTCGACGGAGCTGCTCATCCGCAAGCTGCCCTTCCAGCGCCTAGTGCGGGAGATCGCCCAAGACTTCAAGACCGACCTGCGCTTCCAGAGCTCGGCGGTCATGGCTCTGCAGGAGGCCAGCGAGGCTTACCTGGTCGGTCTCTTCGAGGACACCAACCTGTGCGCTATCCACGCCAAGCGGGTTACGATCATGCCCAAGGACATCCAACTCGCACGCCGCATCCGAGGGGAACGTGCATAAGCTGGATCGGAACAAGAGTCAAGACAACCCCGGCCCTTTTCAGGGCCACACACATATCCCAGAAAGATCTACATCGTTCACATTTCTTATTACGATACCCTTCCGATAAACACACTACAGCCACACAAGTTTGCACACAGCCCCGTGCCTGTGCACGTACATACCAATAATACCCCCCCCCCCTCCCAAAAAAGGCTTATGCTCTTGTCTTCCACGTGCTATTCCACGTGTTACTCCACGTGCTTTACGTGTTTACCGTTTACGGTTACCCAAATTGTATAGATATGTCAGCTAGCAGCACGTGGTCATCCCCTACGGTTACCCAAATAATTGTACAGATATGTCAGCTTGTATCACTTGGTCATCCTCTATAGTTCTACAAATGATGCGCAGATATGTCAGCTGGCATGAAACGAACCACTGCGCTCATTTCTTTCGCAAGTACCACCTTGTTCTGCTCAGGCGTATAACATGCGTAAGGTTGTCAACGTGTTTGCTACCATGGAATGGTAGATGTAATGCGCGATTGACTTAGAGGCAGTGTATGGTGTAGACGTAGTGTGTAGTTTTATGCGAATATGATACAGGTCTTTCGAAAGGATGTGGGTGGCCCTGAAAAGGGCCGGGGGTTTCGGTCTCCGTCTGGAATCTACTGGGCCTTGCCGGTCTTCTTGGGTAGAAGCACGGCGTGGATGTTGGGGAGAACACCGCCCTGTGCAATAGTGACGCCGGACATCAGCTTGTTCAACTCCTCGTCGTTGCGGACGGCCAGTTGAAGGTGACGGGGGATGATCCTGGTCTTCTTGTTGTCGCGGGCAGCGTTACCAGCCAGCTCGAGGATCTCGGCGGTCAGGTACTCCAGCACGGCCGCCAGGTACACCGGAGCGCCGGCACCAACGCGCTCGGAGTAGTTTCCCTTTCGCAAGAAGCGATGGACGCGGCCAACTGGGAACTGTAGACCCGCTCGGGATGAACGGCTCTTTGCCTTGGAGCGTGCCTTGCCTCCTTTACCACGTCCAGACATCTTGCAGTAGTCGACTGATTAGCGTTATACAAACGGCAAAGTGGATGGAAGAATGAACAGACAAAATATCCTGCCCCACCAATTTATACCTCGCCGCTGGATCGACAACTTACGACCGCGAACCAATAGAGAGGGGAGAGAATCTCTGCAACGTCCGCACCATCGACGAGACAATCCAGAAAAATTTGCATGCTTTCCCACATAAAAAGCCGAGACGGCAAGGGTGCAGACATTCTTTGCTGTCTACTACGCCAAGAACATCATCATCATGCCCCCAAGTGGTAAAGCCGTTAAGAAAGCTGGCAAGGCCAGGCCCGCCGGAGACAAGAAGCGCGGAAGGAGGAGAAAGAGAAGGGAAACCTTCGGCGTCTACATCTACAAGGTGTTGAAACAGGTGCACCCCGACACAGGCGTCTCCAGCAAGGCAATGGGCATCATGAATTCTTTCGTCAACGACATTTTTGAGCGCATCGCCGCCGAGTCGTCCCGTCTGGCTAACTACAACAAGCGCTCCACCATCAGTAGCCGCGAGATCCAGACAGCCGTGCGACTCCTGCTGCCGGGCGAGCTAGCCAAGCACGCCGTCAGCGAGGGCACTAAGGCCGTCACCAAGTACACAAGTTCCAAGTGAAACTACAGACAGAGCTAGAGTTAACCCCGGCCTTTTTCAAGGCCACCCACATCCCCACAAAAGAGCTATATAACAATCACACTTTCCAGTCAAAAAATCACCGACACAAATACACGCCACTGTATTGCGATCTATCGCAGGGGTCTAAAACCCACCCACCAACACTCCCTTGTAGAACATGTACAGGGCTGCCACGCACACCACCAAATATCAAAGAAAATCAAAGTGTCTTCTGACGTAATAAATGTATGCACACGTTCTTTTAGTAAAACAGAACATTTGTCTTCTGGAAGAAATGTCTTCGCCTGTGACGTCCTTTGGGCGTTCTTTAGAACAACGAAACGACGTTCACGTCGGTTGGGCATTCTTTTCATGACAAGTGCCTTCGACACAGAGAGATGATATCTGAAATATGAAGTCCAACTTCTGGGCGCTAGCTAATGAAGACCCTGTGAGGTGTAGACGCTTCCGTGTATTGGGTAGCTTTCTGCCTCTTGTCAGCTTTAATGTTTAAAGTCTTGTAATCCTTAATCATAGAACATCGAAAGAAAGGGAGAAAGGGGAAGTAAACTGACATTAAACTTAAATGTCAGTTTACTCCCCTTTCTACCTTTGTTTCGATGTCCTTTAACTTTTTTTTTTCAATGCCAGAGCTGGCTTTCCGGTGCAAAATCGTCGGCGTGGAGTTGTCTTGAGTAGCTCGTATGGAGTGACGGATGGCGTCCTACCATTGGCCAGGTGTGGTCGACCGGTCGCGGTCTAGACTCCTCGTAGGTCCGCAGGGCCGCTATTAAACAGGATCCGGCAAGAGAGCACTCATTCATTTCCTCGCTCTAATCCTAGTCGACAAGAACATCGCACCTGCCTGTATCATGTCTGGACGTGGCAAAGGAGGCAAGGGTCTCGGAAAGGGAGGCGCCAAGCGTCACCGTAAGGTGCTTCGCGACAACATCCAGGGCATCACCAAGCCCGCCATCCGTCGTCTGGCTCGCCGAGGCGGCGTCAAG
>JAFMNZ010000043.1:0-41240 GCA_019207045.1 Branchiostoma floridae x Branchiostoma belcheri | reverse complement strand
TCAGCCAGCGCCAACCGTCGGCGCAGGAAGCAGAGACCCGCCGGCAAGCCTCCCTACAGCTACGTGGCCCTCATCACCATGGCCATCGTCAACTCTCCCGAGCGGAAAACCACCTTGGCGGGCATCTACAAGTTCATCATGACCACTTCCCCTACTACCGGAGGCCGACAAGAAGTGCAGAACTCCATCCGCCACAACCTGACGCTGAACGACTGTTTCGTCAAGCTGGCCCGCCATCCCAACCGTCCCGGCAAGGGCAGTCTGTGGGCGCTGGATCCCGGGGCAGGGGCATGTTCGACAACGGCTCATACCTCAGGAGAAGGAGCAGTTAGAAACATTTGTTTGAAATGTTATTCTTTGTCCTTTTTCAAGCGTTGTGATGTAGACGCTATCCTGTTTTTCTGCGTTGTTTTTTTGTTCTGTTGGATTCAAGCCATAGAACGACCTTGGAACTTGTACCATGTATTGTAAACAGTGTTATTCCTGACGGGTGCATTTATTTTGCTTAATAGACAGTCATGCTAAATACAATGTTTTGTTGTTTTTTGTCCAGGTACAAGAGATCGCACCAGCCCCACAACAACCTCCTTCCCTCCCGCCCAGCTACCCGCCCCAGGTCCCCGTGCCGTCCTACCCACCGCCGCCCTACCCCAACATGGCCCCGTCACCGGCACCACCCCGCTCTTCCTCTCCACACCCTACCCACAGACGACCTCGGCCCAGCCCTCGGCGCACCTCGGCACGTCGTACCGAGGGTCTCCGTCCAGTACCGGCTTGATGTCGGCCAGTCCGGATAGCTCGTCCACAGACGGCAGCGTGAGCGGAGGGTCGTCCACCGGGCGGACAGACGTAGGTGAGAACACATACTCAAGTACTTAATTATTACCCTGTAAATAACATTACTCTTCTTTATCTCATGTCTGATCTGTGTTCTTTCTGATTTTAGCTGCCATATCTTATCATTTTCCCTATTAATAGATTCAAACATGATGATCCTAGTCTCTACACAGTTGTCTCTGGGCGGTATTTGATTGCATCTGAAAAATGTATTCACTATGCTCAATTGCGCACGCTACAGTATTTCTAAATATTTACTGACCAAATGTCTAAATGTATTTTTATTGGTCTTTCTTCTCCATCTTCAGGATTGTCTCCGATGAGTGACAGCAAAGCCTCCAGCAAGGACTCATCGCCACTGCGCCACCTAGCGCTACAGCAGCAGACCCGCACCCTTCACCAGCACAGCGGCCGCCGTGACGTCATACTCCGCACTCCAGCGCCAACCCCGCCGCTCTCTACCAGAGGTCGACCCCAGCAGACACAGCCGCTCACCCAACTCGTCCTACGGCCGCCTCACAGCGTGTACCGACCGTCTCCCTACACAGCCGCCGGTGCCGGAACAGCTACCCGCAGACGGGGATGTACAACGGCTACTCCGCGCCTCAGGGAAACAACGGCTACTACAACAAACATGACTCTTGTCTCACTTCCACGTGGTAACATGGAGATGTACGCCAACTGTCTGTAAAATTACATTGCACATAGACTGAAGCTTGTGTCTGAGTAAACTATGGTGGCTAGGAGATACTAACTGTGTAAATCTCCTATTGCAGTGATTCTCACGATAAAAATTTATGTAGTATTTATTTTCCGACGGTTGTTCTACTTGTTATCAATCCGCACCGCACGCCATTTGTAAATGTTCCGTAAAATATGATGTAAATGAGAGAATGTTTATATAGATATTGTCATTGAAAACGTGTTGCAACTTTGATGGTGTTCATTACTGGCACACAATAAAGAAATTGACGATGAATCCTTATGTCTGATGTACTTCTTGTATATGTGAATAAAATAACGAATTTTGAAGTCATTGTTTGTGTTATTCCACTGATTTTTATATATGGAAATACCTTTTCCTTAACTAATTTCTAGGCGGCAAAGTTTATAAAGTGCAGTTTCAATGTATCAATTCATATCGACTGGTATGTCACAATACATGTACATGCACTGGTATATATAAGTAATAAAGTTCGTCTAAGTTTGCAATGTCAGTGGTATCTCCACTCAATACACTACTAGCTTACAAAACAAATGTTTCCTACATTCATTGACCTGATATGCAGTACAGCCGCCGCGACCCCCAAAATCGATAGATATGTACGGTATACTTTTAGAAAGTCATCTGTGACGTGTTCAACCAATCGCCTTGACGGTAAACTCGGGAACAACACTGAACACATTCAACATACTATAGTATAGTATATCAAAACTTGCCATGTAAAACAACATCTTATGATCACTGCTTAAAAGTAAAGTAAAATAAAGCTGGAATACCACATACACATTCAAGCAAATAACATTGCTTTACAGAATTCATACGACTTCTATGGAATAAATACGAATTTTACGGGAATAAATACGAATTTTACGGAATTCATGCGCATACGACCCTTACGAGTAACAATCATGTAAAATTCACGTTTCTTAGAGTGGATCGTATGTGTAATGTAAGACATATATTCCGTAAAATTCGAATAAACTGTGAACTCAAAATCCATAAATTCGCACACAAAATGATATAAAAGAAATCATCGAGTTTTTATTTCCAATCGGGGTTGTAAAGGCATTATCAGCGACAAGTTACCCCTTCAAACAAAACTTTTCCAAGATTGAGAAACAAATTTAGTCACTATAAAGGTAACCAAACAATTATGAAATCAATCGATAATTTTGCGGTTTGTGGATTATAATTCCACACCAAGGGAACTTTCCAACGATACCAAGTTTGACCCACCGGAATAACTTTTAAGATTGCGGAATCTCAGGCGTATATCACGCGTAAGGGTTACGTAGCGGTAAGCTAAGGTGGACCTATCTCCGAGAATATCTCGGCAACAATGTACAATATAATTTTGCGGTTTGGGATTATAATTCCCCACAAGGGACCTTCCAACGATACCAAGTTCGACCCTCCCGAATAACTTTTAAGATTGCGGAATCTCAGGCGTATGTACACGCGTAAGGGTTACGTAAAGGTAAGCTAAGGTGGACCTATCTCCGAGAATTCTCGGCAACAATGTACAATAATTTTGCGGTTTGTGGATTATAATTCCTCACCAGGGACCTTTCCAACAATACCAAGTTCGACTCTCCGAATAACTTTTAAGATTGCGGAATCTCAGGCTTATATTCACGCGTAAGGTTACATATCGGTAAGCTATCTCCGAGAATATCTCGGCAACAATGTACAATATAATTTTGCGGTTTGTGGATTATAATTCCCCACCAAGGGACCTTTCCAACGATACCAAGTTTCGACCCACCGAAATAACTTTTAAGATTGCGGAATCTCAGGCTTATATTCACGCGTAAGGGTTACATATCGGTAAGCTATCCCGAGAATATCTCGGCAACAATGTACAATATAATTGTGCGGTTTGTGGATTATGATTCCCCCACCAAGGGACCTTTCCAACGATACAAGTTCGACCCTCCGTATAACTTTTAAATTGCGGAATCTCGGCTTATATTCACGCGTAAGGTTACATATCGGTTAGCTATCTCCGAGAATATCTCGGCAACAATGTACATATAATTTTGCAGTTTGGTGGATTATATTCCCCACCAGGGACCTTTTCCAACGATACCAAGTTCCCCCTCCCGAATAACTTTTAAGATTGCGGAATCTCAGCGTATATACACGCGTAGGGTTCCGTAGCGGTAAGCTAGGTGTACCTATCTCCGAGAATATCTCGGCAAACATGTACAATATAATTTTGCAGTTTGTGGATTATAATTCCCCACCAGGGAACTTTCAACGATACCAGTTCGACCCTCCCGAATAACTTTTAAGATTGCGGAATCTCAGGCGTATGTACACGCTTAAGGTTACGTAGCGGTAAGCTAGGTGGACCTATCTTCGAGAATGCTCGGCAACAATGTACAATAATTTTGCGGTTTGTGGATTATAATTCCCCCCAAGGACCTTTCAACGATACCAAGTTGACACACTGGACATAACTTTTAAGATTGCGGAATCTCAGGCGTAATTCACGCGTAAGGGTTACGTAGCGTTAAGCTAAGGTGGACCTATCTCCGAGAATTCTTGGCACAATTACAATTTAATTTTGCGGTTGTGGATTATAATTCCCCACCAAGGGACCTTTCCAACGATACCAAGTTCCATCCTCCCGAATAACTTTTAGATTGCGGATCTCAGGCGTAGGTACACGCGTATGTTACGTAGCGGTAAGCTAAGGTGGGACCTACCCGAGAATATCGCGGCAACAATGTACAATATGATTTTGCGGTTTTGTGATTCATAATTCCCCCACCAAGAGACCTTTCCTTTCCAACGATACCAGTTCGACCCCGGAATAACTTTAAGATTGCGGAATCTCAGGCCTATGTACACGCGTATGGTTACGTAGCGGTAATCAAGGTGGACCTTTTCCGAGAATATTTCGGAACAATGTACAATATATTTTTTGATGTTTGTGGGATTAGCTTCCCCACCAGGGACCTTCCAACGATACCAAGTTCCACCCTCCCTCATAACTTTTAAAATTGCGGGTTTTACTATAATATTCAAGTGTTGAAAGTAACGCACATTATGTTTGAAATTTCGGAAGTCCGATCGTAAGGGGTCGCTTTTTTGCGGTTACCGAAGGGTTCGCTTAGCGTTAGCGGTTATCCCCCAGGTGAGCCTTCATTCGTATGTAGAAAAGTTACAAAGTAATTTTGGGTACTCAAATCACTTTTTACCTTTTGCCCACGGTTTTTACTATGATACTCAAGTGTTGAAAGTAACGCACATTTTGTTTGAAATTTCGGAAGTCCGATCGTAAGGGGTCGCTTTTTTGCGGTTACCGAAGGGTTCGCTTAGCGGTTAGCGGTTATCCCCCAGGTGAGCCTTCATTCGTATGTAGAAAAGTTACAAAGTAATTTTGGTACTCAAATCACTTTTTACCTTTTGCCCACGGGTTTTACTTTGATATTCAAGTGTTGAAAGTAACGCACATTTTGTTTGAAATTTCGGAAGTCCGATCGTAAGGGGTCGCTTTTTTGCGGTTACCGAAGGGTTCGCTTAGCGGTTAGCGGTTATCCCCCAGGTGAGCCTTCATTCGTATGTAGAAAAGTTACAAAGTAATTTGGGTACTCAAATCACTTTTTACCTTTTGCCCACGGGTTTTACTATGATACTCAAGTGTTGAAAGTAACGCACATTTTGTTTGAAATTTCGGAAGTCCGATCGTAAGGGGTCGCTTTTTTGCGGTTACCGAAGGGTTCGCTTAGCGGTTAGCGGTTATCCCCCAGGTGAGCCTTCATTCGTATGTAAAAGTTACAAAGTAATTTTGGGTACTCAAATCACTTTTTACCTTTTGCCCACGGTTTTACTATGATACTCAAGTGTTGAAAGTAACGCACATTTTGTTGAAATTTCGGAAGTCCGATCGTAAGGGGTCGCTTTTTTGCGGTTACCGAAGGTTCGCTTAGCGGTTAGCGGTTATCCCCCAGGTGAGCCTTCATTCGTATGTAGAAAAGTTACAAAGTAATTTTGGGTACTCAAATCACTTTTTACCTTTTGCCCACGGGTTTTACTATGATATTCAAGTGTTGAAAGTAACGCACATTTTGTTTGAAATTTCGGAAGTCCGATCGTAAGGGGTCGCTTTTTTCGGTTACCGAAGGTTTCGCTTAGCGGTTATCCCCCAGGTGAGCCTTCATTCGTATGTAGAAAAGTTACAAAGTAATTTTGGGTACTCAAATCACTTTTTACCTTTTGCCCACGGGTTTTACTATGATACTCAAGTGTTGAAAGTAACGCACATTTTGTTTGAAATTTCGGAAGTCCGATCGTAAGGGTCGCTTTTTTGCGGTTACCGAAGGGTTCGCTTAGCGGTTAGCGGTTATCCCCCAGGTGAGCCTTCATTCGTATGTAGAAAAGTTACAAAGTAATTTTGGGTACTCAAATCACTTTTTACCTTTTGCCCACGGTTTTACTATGATACTCAAGTGTTGAAAGTAACGCACATTTTGTTTGAAATTTCGGAAGTCCGATCGTAAGGGGTCGCTTTTTTGCGGTTACCGAAGGTTCGCTTAGCGGTTAGCGGTTATCCCCGGTGAGCCTTCATTCGTATGTAGAAAAGTTACAAAGTAATTTTGGGTACTCAAATCACTTTTTACCTTTTGCCCACGGGTTTTACTTTGATATTCAAGTGTTGAAAGTAACGCACATTTTGTTTGAATTTCGGAAGTCCGATCGTAAGGGGTCGCTTTTTTGCGGTTACCGAAGGTTCGCTTTAGCGGTTATCCCCCAGGTGAGCCTTCATTCGTATGTAGAAAAGTTACAAAGTAATTTGGGTACTCAAATCACTTTTTACCTTTTGCCCACGGTTTTACTATGATACTCAAGTGTTGAAAGTAACGCACATTTTGTTTGAAATTTCGGAAGTCCGATCGTAAGGGGTCGCTTTTTTTGGTTACCGAAGGGTTCGCTTAGCGGTTAGCGGTTATCCCCCAGGTGAGCCTTCATTCGTATGTAGAAAAGTTACAAAGTAATTTTGGGTACTCAAATCACTTTTTACCTTTTGCCCACGGGTTTTACTATGATACTCAAGTGTTGAAAGTAACGCACATTTTGTTTGAAATTTCGGAAGTCCGATCGTAAGGGGTCGCTTTTTTGCGGTTACCGAAGGGTTCGCTTAGCGGTTAGCGGTTATCCCCCAGGTCAGCCTTCATTCGTATGTAGAAAAGTTACAAAGTAATTTTGGGTACTCAAATCACTTTTTACCTTTTGCCCACGGGTTTTACTATGATATCAAGTGTTGAAAGTAACGCACATTTTGTTTGAAATTTCGGAAGTCCGATCGTAAGGGGTCGCTTTTTTGCGGTTACCGAAGGGTTCGCTTAGCGGTTAGCGGTTATCCCCCAGGTCAGCCTTCATTCGTATGTAGAAAAGTTACAAAGTAATTTTGGGTACTCAAATCACTTTTTACCTTTTGCCCACGGGTTTTACTATGATACTCAAGTGTTGAAAGTAACGCACATTTTGTTTGAAATTTCGGAAGTCCGATCGTAAGGGGTCGCTTTTTTGCGGTTACCGAAGGGTTCGCTTAGCGGTTAGCGGTTATCCCCCAGGTCAGCCTTCATTCGTATGTAGAAAAGTTACAAAGTAATTTTGGGTACTCAAATCACTTTTACCTTTTGCCCACGGGTTTTACTATGATATTCAAGTGTTGAAAGTAACGCACATTTTGTTTGAAATTTCGGAAGTCCGATCGTAAGGGTCGCTTTTTTGCGGTTACCGAAGGGTTCGCTTAGCGGTTAGCGGTTATCCCCCAGGTCAGCCTTCATTCGTATGTAGAAAAGTTACAAAGTAATTTTGGGTACTCAAATCACTTTTTACCTTTTGCCCACGGGTTTTACTATGATATTCAAGTGTTGAAAGTAACGCACATTTTGTTTGAAATTTCGGAAGTCCGATCGTAAGGGGTCGCTTTTTTGCGGTTACCGAAGGGTTCGCTTAGCGGTTAGCGGTTATCCCCCAGGTCAGCCTTCATTCGTATGTAGAAAAGTTACAAAGTAATTTTGGGTACTCAAATCACTTTTTACCTTTTGCCCACGGGTTTTACTATGATATTCAAGTGTTGAAAGTAACGCACATTTTGTTTGAAATTTCGGAAGTCCGATCGTAAGGGGTCGCTTTTTTGCGGTTACCGAAGGGTTCGCTTAGCGGTTAGCGGTTATCCCCCAGGTGAGCCTTCATTCGTATGTAGAAAAGTTACAAAGTAATTTTGGGTACTCAAATCACTTTTTACCTTTTGCCCACGGGTTTTACTATGATATTCAAGTGTTGAAAGTAACGCACATTTTGTTTGAAATTTCGGAAGTCCGATCGTAAGGGGTCGCTTTTTTGCGGTTACCGAAGGGTTCGCTTAGCGGTTAGCGGTTATCCCCCAGGTGAGCCTTCATTCGTATGTAGAAAAGTTACAAAGTAATTTGGGTACTCAAATCACTTTTTACCTTTTGCCCACGGGTTTTACTATGATATTCAAGTGTTGAAAGTAACGCACATTTTGTTTGAAATTTCGGAAGTCCGATCGTAAGGGTCGCTTTTTTGCGGTTACCGAAGGGTTCGCTTAGCGGTTAGCGGTTATCCCCCAGGTCAGCCTTCATTCGTATGTAGAAAAGTTACAAAGTAATTTTGGGTACTCAAATCACTTTTTACCTTTTGCCCACGGGTTTTACTATGATATTCAAGTGTTGAAAGTAACGCACATTTTGTTTGAAATTTCGGAAGTCCGATCGTAAGGGGTCGCTTTTTTGCGGTTACCGAAGGGTTCGCTTAGCGGTTAGCGGTTATCCCCCAGGTCAGCCTTCATTCGTATGTAGAAAAGTTACAAAGTAATTTTGGGTACTCAAATCACTTTTTACCTTTTGCCCACGGGTTTTACTATGATATTCAAGTGTTGAAAGTAACGCACATTTTGTTTGAAATTTCGGAAGTCCGATCGTAAGGGGTCGCTTTTTTGCGGTTACCGAAGGGTTCGCTTAGCGGTTAGCGGTTATCCCCCAGGTCAGCCTTCATTCGTATGTAGAAAAGTTACAAAGTAATTTTGGGTACTCAAATCACTTTTTACCTTTTGCCCACGGGTTTTACTATGATATTCAAGTGTTGAAAGTAACGCACATTTTGTTTGAAATTTCGGAAGTCCGATCGTAAGGGGTCGCTTTTTTGCGGTTACCGAAGGGTTCGCTTAGCGGTTAGCGGTTATCCCCCAGGTCAGCCTTCATTCGTATGTAGAAAAGTTACAAAGTAATTTTGGGTACTCAAATCACTTTTTACCTTTTGCCCACGGGTTTTACTATGATATTCAAGTGTTGAAAGTAACGCACATTTTGTTTGAAATTTCGGAAGTCCGATCGTAAGGGTCGCTTTTTTGCGGTTACCGAAGGGTTCGCTTAGCGGTTAGCGGTTATCCCCCAGGTCAGCCTTCATTCGTATGTAGAAAAGTTACAAAGTAATTTTGGGTACTCAAATCACTTTTTACCTTTTGCCCACGGGTTTTACTATGATATTCAAGTGTTGAAAGTAACGCACATTTTGTTTGAAATTTCGGAAGTCCGATCGTAAGGGGTCGCTTTTTTGCGGTTACCGAAGGGTTCGCTTAGCGGTTAGCGGTTATCCCCCAGGTCAGCCTTCATTCGTATGTAGAAAAGTTACAAAGTAATTTTGGGTACTCAAATCACTTTTTACCTTTTGCCCACGGGTTTTACTATGATATTCAAGTGTTGAAAGTAACGCACATTTTGTTTGAAATTTCGGAAGTCCGATCGTAAGGGGTCGCTTTTTTGCGGTTACCGAAGGGTTCGCTTAGCGGTTAGCGGTTATCCCCCAGGTCAGCCTTCATTCGTATGTAGAAAAGTTACAAAGTAATTTTGGGTACTCAAATCACTTTTTACCTTTTGCCCACGGGTTTTACTATGATATTCAAGTGTTGAAAGTAACGCACATTTTGTTTGAAATTTCGGAAGTCCGATCGTAAGGGGTCGCTTTTTTGCGGTTACCGAAGGGTTCGCTTAGCGGTTAGCGGTTATCCCCCAGGTCAGCCTTCATTCGTATGTAGAAAAGTTACAAAGTAATTTTGGGTACTCAAATCACTTTTTACCTTTTGCCCACGGGTTTTACTATGATATTCAAGTGTTGAAAGTAACGCACATTTTGTTTGAAATTTCGGAAGTCCGATCGTAAGGGTCGCTTTTTTGCGGTTACCGAAGGGTTCGCTTAGCGGTTAGCGGTTATCCCCCAGGTCAGCCTTCATTCGTATGTAGAAAAGTTACAAAGTAATTTTGGGTACTCAAATCACTTTTTACCTTTTGCCCACGGGTTTTACTATGATATTCAAGTGTTGAAAGTAACGCACATTTTGTTTGAAATTTCGGAAGTCCGATCGTAAGGGGTCGCTTTTTTGCGGTTACCGAAGGGTTCGCTTAGCGGTTAGCGGTTATCCCCCAGGTCAGCCTTCATTCGTATGTAGAAAAGTTACAAAGTAATTTTGGGTACTCAAATCACTTTTTACCTTTTGCCCACGGGTTTTACTATGATATTCAAGTGTTGAAAGTAACGCACATTTTGTTTGAAATTTCGGAAGTCCGATCGTAAGGGGTCGCTTTTTTGCGGTTACCGAAGGGTTCGCTTAGCGGTTAGCGGTTATCCCCCAGGTCAGCCTTCATTCGTATGTAGAAAAGTTACAAAGTAATTTTGGGTACTCAAATCACTTTTTACCTTTTGCCCACGGGTTTTACTATGATATTCAAGTGTTGAAAGTAACGCACATTTTGTTTGAAATTTCGGAAGTCCGATCGTAAGGGGTCGCTTTTTTGCGGTTACCGAAGGGTTCGCTTAGCGGTTAGCGGTTATCCCCCAGGTCAGCCTTCATTCGTATGTAGAAAAGTTACAAAGTAATTTTGGGTACTCAAATCACTTTTTACCTTTTGCCCACGGGTTTTACTATGATATTCAAGTGTTGAAAGTAACGCACATTTTGTTTGAAATTTCGGAAGTCCGATCGTAAGGGGTCGCTTTTTTGCGGTTACCGAAGGGTTCGCTTAGCGGTTAGCGGTTATCCCCCAGGTCAGCCTTCATTCGTATGTAGAAAAGTTACAAAGTAATTTTGGGTACTCAAATCACTTTTTACCTTTTGCCCACGGGTTTTACTATGATATTCAAGTGTTGAAAGTAACGCACATTTTGTTTGAAATTTCGGAAGTCCGATCGTAAGGGGTCGCTTTTTTGCGGTTACCGAAGGGTTCGCTTAGCGGTTAGCGGTTATCCCCCAGGTCAGCCTTCATTCGTATGTAGAAAAGTTACAAAGTAATTTTGGGTACTCAAATCACTTTTTACCTTTTGCCCACGGGTTTTACTATGATATTCAAGTGTTGAAAGTAACGCACATTTTGTTTGAAATTTCGGAAGTCCGATCGTAAGGGGTCGCTTTTTTGCGGTTACCGAAGGGTTCGCTTAGCGGTTAGCGGTTATCCCCCAGGTCAGCCTTCATTCGTATGTAGAAAAGTTACAAAGTAATTTGGGGTACTCAAATCACTTTTTACCTTTTGCCCACGGGTTTTACTATGATATTCAAGTGTTGAAAGTAACGCACATTTTGTTTGAAATTTCGGAAGTCCGATCGTAAGGGGTCGCTTTTTTGCGGTTACCGAAGGGTTCGCTTAGCGGTTATCCCCCAGGTCAGCCTTCATTCGTATGTAGAAAAGTTACAAAGTAATTTTGGGTACTCAAATCACTTTTTACCTTTTGCCCACGGGTTTTACTATGATATTCAAGTGTTGAAAGTAACGCACATTTTGTTTGAAATTTCGGAAGTCCGATCGTAAGGGGTCGCTTTTTTGCGGTTACCGAAGGGTTCGCTTAGCGGTTAGCGGTTATCCCCCAGGTCAGCCTTCATTCGTATGTAGAAAAGTTACAAAGTAATTTTGGGTACTCAAATCACTTTTTACCTTTTGCCCACGGGTTTTACTATGATATTCAAGTGTTGAAAGTAACGCACATTTTGTTTGAAATTTCGGAAGTCCGATCGTAAGGGTCGCTTTTTTGCGGTTACCGAAGGGTTCGCTTAGCGGTTAGCGGTTATCCCCCAGGTCAGCCTTCATTCGTATGTAGAAAAGTTACAAAGTAATTTTGGGTACTCAAATCACTTTTTACCTTTTGCCCACGGGTTTTACTATGATATTCAAGTGTTGAAAGTAACGCACATTTTGTTTGAAATTTCGGAAGTCCGATCGTAAGGGGTCGCTTTTTTGCGGTTACCGAAGGGTTCGCTTAGCGGTTAGCGGTTATCCCCCAGGTCAGCCTTCATTCGTATGTAGAAAAGTTACAAAGTAATTTTGGGTACTCAAATCACTTTTTACCTTTTGCCCACGGGTTTTACTATGATATTCAAGTGTTGAAAGTAACGCACATTTTGTTTGAAATTTCGGAAGTCCGATCGTAAGGGGTCGCTTTTTTGCGGTTACCGAAGGGTTCGCTTAGCGGTTAGCGGTTATCCCCCAGGTCAGCCTTCATTCGTATGTAGAAAAGTTACAAAGTAATTTTGGGTACTCAAATCACTTTTTACCTTTTGCCCACGGGTTTTACTATGATATTCAAGTGTTGAAAGTAACGCACATTTTGTTTGAAATTTCGGAAGTCCGATCGTAAGGGGTCGCTTTTTTGCGGTTACCGAAGGGTTCGCTTAGCGGTTAGCGGTTATCCCCCAGGTCAGCCTTCATTCGTATGTAGAAAAGTTACAAAGTAATTTTGGGTACTCAAATCACTTTTTACCTTTTGCCCACGGGTTTTACTATGATATTCAAGTGTTGAAAGTAACGCACATTTTGTTTGAAATTTCGGAAGTCCGATCGTAAGGGGTCGCTTTTTTGCGGTTACCGAAGGGTTCGCTTAGCGGTTAGCGGTTATCCCCCAGGTCAGCCTTCATTCGTATGTAGAAAAGTTACAAAGTAATTTTGGGTACTCAAATCACTTTTTACCTTTTGCCCACGGGTTTTACTATGATATTCAAGTGTTGAAAGTAACGCACATTTTGTTTGAAATTTCGGAAGTCCGATCGTAAGGGGTCGCTTTTTTGCGGTTACCGAAGGGTTCGCTTAGCGGTTAGCGGTTATCCCCCAGGTCAGCCTTCATTCGTATGTAGAAAAGTTACAAAGTAATTTTGGGTACTCAAATCACTTTTTACCTTTTGCCCACGGGTTTTACTATGATATTCAAGTGTTGAAAGTAACGCACATTTTGTTTGAAATTTCGGAAGTCCGATCGTAAGGGGTCGCTTTTTTGCGGTTACCGAAGGGTTCGCTTAGCGGTTAGCGGTTATCCCCCAGGTCAGCCTTCATTCGTATGTAGAAAAGTTACAAAGTAATTTTGGGTACTCAAATCACTTTTTACCTTTTGCCCACGGGTTTTACTATGATATTCAAGTGTTGAAAGTAACGCACATTTTGTTTGAAATTTCGGAAGTCCGATCGTAAGGGGTCGCTTTTTTGCGGTTACCGAAGGGTTCGCTTAGCGGTTAGCGGTTATCCCCCAGGTCAGCCTTCATTCGTATGTAGAAAAGTTACAAAGTAATTTTGGGTACTCAAATCACTTTTTACCTTTTGCCCACGGGTTTTACTATGATATTCAAGTGTTGAAAGTAACGCACATTTTGTTTGAAATTTCGGAAGTCCGATCGTAAGGGGTCGCTTTTTTGCGGTTACCGAAGGGTTCGCTTAGCGGTTAGCGGTTATCCCCCAGGTCAGCCTTCATTCGTATGTAGAAAAGTTACAAAGTAATTTTGGGTACTCAAATCACTTTTTACCTTTTGCCCACGGGTTTTACTATGATATTCAAGTGTTGAAAGTAACGCACATTTTGTTTGAAATTTCGGAAGTCCGATCGTAAGGGGTCGCTTTTTTGCGGTTACCGAAGGGTTCGCTTAGCGGTTAGCGGTTATCCCCCAGGTCAGCCTTCATTCGTATGTAGAAAAGTTACAAAGTAATTTTGGGTACTCAAATCACTTTTTACCTTTTGCCCACGGGTTTTACTATGATATTCAAGTGTTGAAAGTAACGCACATTTTGTTTGAAATTTCGGAAGTCCGATCGTAAGGGGTCGCTTTTTTGCGGTTACCGAAGGGTTCGCTTAGCGGTTAGCGGTTATCCCCCAGGTCAGCCTTCATTCGTATGTAGAAAAGTTACAAAGTAATTTTGGGTACTCAAATCACTTTTTACCTTTTGCCCACGGGTTTTACTATGATATTCAAGTGTTGAAAGTAACGCACATTTTGTTTGAAATTTCGGAAGTCCGATCGTAAGGGGTCGCTTTTTTGCGGTTACCGAAGGGTTCGCTTAGCGGTTAGCGGTTATCCCCCAGGTCAGCCTTCATTCGTATGTAGAAAAGTTACAAAGTAATTTTGGGTACTCAAATCACTTTTTACCTTTTGCCCACGGGTTTTACTATGATATTCAAGTGTTGAAAGTAACGCACATTTTGTTTGAAATTTCGGAAGTCCGATCGTAAGGGGTCGCTTTTTTGCGGTTACCGAAGGGTTCGCTTAGCGGTTAGCGGTTATCCCCCAGGTCAGCCTTCATTCGTATGTAGAAAAGTTACAAAGTAATTTTGGGTACTCAAATCACTTTTTACCTTTTGCCCACGGGTTTTACTATGATATTCAAGTGTTGAAAGTAACGCACATTTTGTTTGAAATTTCGGAAGTCCGATCGTAAGGGGTCGCTTTTTTGCGGTTACCGAAGGGTTCGCTTAGCGGTTAGCGGTTATCCCCCAGGTCAGCCTTCATTCGTATGTAGAAAAGTTACAAAGTAATTTTGGGTACTCAAATCACTTTTTACCTTTTGCCCACGGGTTTTACTATGATATTCAAGTGTTGAAAGTAACGCACATTTTGTTTGAAATTTCGGAAGTCCGATCGTAAGGGGTCGCTTTTTTGCGGTTACCGAAGGGTTCGCTTAGCGGTTAGCGGTTATCCCCCAGGTCAGCCTTCATTCGTATGTAGAAAAGTTACAAAGTAATTTTGGGTACTCAAATCACTTTTTACCTTTTGCCCACGGGTTTTACTATGATATTCAAGTGTTGAAAGTAACGCACATTTTGTTTGAAATTTCGGAAGTCCGATCGTAAGGGGTCGCTTTTTTGCGGTTACCGAAGGGTTCGCTTAGCGGTTAGCGGTTATCCCCCAGGTCAGCCTTCATTCGTATGTAGAAAAGTTACAAAGTAATTTTGGGTACTCAAATCACTTTTTACCTTTTGCCCACGGGTTTTACTATGATATTCAAGTGTTGAAAGTAACGCACATTTTGTTTGAAATTTCGGAAGTCCGATCGTAAGGGGTCGCTTTTTTGCGGTTACCGAAGGGTTCGCTTAGCGGTTAGCGGTTATCCCCCAGGTCAGCCTTCATTCGTATGTAGAAAAGTTACAAAGTAATTTTGGGTACTCAAATCACTTTTTACCTTTTGCCCACGGGTTTTACTATGATATTCAAGTGTTGAAAGTAACGCACATTTTGTTTGAAATTTCGGAAGTTCGATCGTAAGGGGTCGCTTTTTTGCGGTTACCGAAGGGTTCGCTTAGCGGTTAGCGGTTATCCCCCAGGTCAGCCTTCATTCGTATGTAGAAAAGTTACAAAGTAATTTTGGGTACTCAAATCACTTTTTACCTTTTGCCCACGGGTTTTACTATGATATTCAAGTGTTGAAAGTAACGCACATTTTGTTTGGAATTTCGGAAGTCCGATCGTAAGGGGTCGCTTTTTTGCGGTTACCGAAGGGTTCGCTTAGCGGTTAGCGGTTATCCCCCAGGTCAGCCTTCATTCGTATGTAGAAAAGTTACAAAGTAATTTTGGGTACTCAAATCACTTTTTACCTTTTGCCCACGGGTTTTACTATGATATTTAAGTGTTGAAAGTAACGCACATTTTGTTTGAAATTTCGGAAGTCCGATCGTAAGGGGTCGCTTTTTTGCGGTTACCGAAGGGTTCGCTTAGCGGTTAGCGGTTATCCCCCAGGTCAGCCTTCATTCGTATGTAGAAAAGTTACAAAGTAATTTTGGGTACTCAAATCACTTTTTACCTTTTGCCCACGGGTTTTACTATGATATTCAAGTGTTGAAAGTAACGCACATTTTGTTTGGAATTTCGGAAGTCCGATCGTAAGGGGTCGCTTTTTTGCGGTTACCGAAGGGTTCGCTTAGCGGTTAGCGGTTATCCCCCAGGTCAGCCTTCATTCGTATGTAGAAAAGTTACAAAGTAATTTTGGGTACTCAAATCACTTTTTACCTTTTGCCCACGGGTTTTACTATGATATTCAAGTGTTGAAAGTAACGCACATTTTGTTTGAAATTTCGGAAGTCCGATCGTAAGGGGTCGCTTTTTTGCGGTTACCGAAGGGTTCGCTTAGCGGTTAGCGGTTATCCCCCAGGTCAGCCTTCATTCGTATGTAGAAAAGTTACAAAGTAATTTTGGGTACTCAAATCACTTTTTACCTTTTGCCCACGGGTTTTACTATGATATTCAAGTGTTGAAAGTAACGCACATTTTGTTTGAAATTTCGGAAGTCCGATCGTAAGGGGTCGCTTTTTTGCGGTTACCGAAGGGTTCGCTTAGCGGTTAGCGGTTATCCCCCAGGTCAGCCTTCATTCGTATGTAGAAAAGTTACAAAGTAATTTTGGGTACTCAAATCACTTTTTACCTTTTGCCCACGGGTTTTACTATGATATTCAAGTGTTGAAAGTAACGCACATTTTGTTTGAAATTTCGGAAGTCCGATCGTAAGGGGTCGCTTTTTTGCGGTTACCGAAGGGTTCGCTTAGCGGTTAGCGGTTATCCCCCAGGTCAGCCTTCATTCGTATGTAGAAAAGTTACAAAGTAATTTTGGGTACTCAAATCACTTTTTACCTTTTGCCCACGGGTTTTACTATGATATTCAAGTGTTGAAAGTAACGCACATTTTGTTTGAAATTTCGGAAGTTCGATCGTAAGGGGTCGCTTTTTTGCGGTTACCGAAGGGTTCGCTTAGCGGTTAGCGGTTATCCCCCAGGTCAGCCTTCATTCGTATGTAGAAAAGTTACAAAGTAATTTTGGGTACTCAAATCACTTTTTACCTTTTGCCCACGGGTTTTACTATGATATTTAAGTGTTGAAAGTAACGCACATTTTGTTTGAAATTTCGGAAGTCCGATCGTAAGGGGTCGCTTTTTTGCGGTTACCGAAGGGTTCGCTTAGCGGTTAGCGGTTATCCCCCAGGTCAGCCTTCATTCGTATGTAGAAAAGTTACAAAGTAATTTTGGGTACTCAAATCACTTTTTACCTTTTGCCCACGGGTTTTACTATGATATTCAAGTGTTGAAAGTAACGCACATTTTGTTTGGAATTTCGGAAGTCCGATCGTAAGGGGTCGCTTTTTTGCGGTTACCGAAGGGTTCGCTTAGCGGTTAGCGGTTATCCCCCAGGTCAGCCTTCATTCGTATGTAGAAAAGTTACAAAGTAATTTTGGGTACTCAAATCACTTTTTACCTTTTGCCCACGGGTTTTACTATGATATTCAAGTGTTGAAAGTAACGCACATTTTGTTTGAAATTTCGGAAGTCCGATCGTAAGGGGTCGCTTTTTTGCGGTTACCGAAGGGTTCGCTTAGCGGTTAGCGGTTATCCCCCAGGTCAGCCTTCATTCGTATGTAGAAAAGTTACAAAGTAATTTTGGGTACTCAAATCACTTTTTACCTTTTGCCCACGGGTTTTACTATGATATTCAAGTGTTGAAAGTAACGCACATTTTGTTTGAAATTTCGGAAGTCCGATCGTAAGGGGTCGCTTTTTTGCGGTTACCGAAGGGTTCGCTTAGCGGTTAGCGGTTATCCCCCAGGTCAGCCTTCATTCGTATGTAGAAAAGTTACAAAGTAATTTTGGGTACTCAAATCACTTTTTACCTTTTGCCCACGGGTTTTACTATGATATTCAAGTGTTGAAAGTAACGCACATTTTGTTTGAAATTTCGGAAGTCCGATCGTAAGGGGTCGCTTTTTTGCGGTTACCGAAGGGTTCGCTTAGCGGTTAGCGGTTATCCCCCAGGTCAGCCTTCATTCGTATGTAGAAAAGTTACAAAGTAATTTTGGGTACTCAAATCACTTTTTACCTTTTGCCCACGGGTTTTACTATGATATTCAAGTGTTGAAAGTAACGCACATTTTGTTTGAAATTTCGGAAGTCCGATCGTAAGGGGTCGCTTTTTTGCGGTTACCGAAGGGTTCGCTTAGCGGTTAGCGGTTATCCCCCAGGTCAGCCTTCATTCGTATGTAGAAAAGTTACAAAGTAATTTTGGGTACTCAAATCACTTTTTACCTTTTGCCCACGGGTTTTACTATGATATTCAAGTGTTGAAAGTAACGCACATTTTGTTTGAAATTTCGGAAGTTCGATCGTAAGGGGTCGCTTTTTTGCGGTTACCGAAGGGTTCGCTTAGCGGTTAGCGGTTATCCCCCAGGTCAGCCTTCATTCGTATGTAGAAAAGTTACAAAGTAATTTTGGGTACTCAAATCACTTTTTACCTTTTGCCCACGGGTTTTACTATGATATTTAAGTGTTGAAAGTAACGCACATTTTGTTTGAAATTTCGGAAGTCCGATCGTAAGGGGTCGCTTTTTTGCGGTTACCGAAGGGTTCGCTTAGCGGTTAGCGGTTATCCCCCAGGTCAGCCTTCATTCGTATGTAGAAAAGTTACAAAGTAATTTTGGGTACTCAAATCACTTTTTACCTTTTGCCCACGGGTTTTACTATGATATTCAAGTGTTGAAAGTAACGCACATTTTGTTTGGAATTTCGGAAGTCCGATCGTAAGGGGTCGCTTTTTTGCGGTTACCGAAGGGTTCGCTTAGCGGTTAGCGGTTATCCCCCAGGTCAGCCTTCATTCGTATGTAGAAAAGTTACAAAGTAATTTTGGGTACTCAAATCACTTTTTACCTTTTGCCCACGGGTTTTACTATGATATTCGAGTGTTGAAAGTAACGCACATTTTGTTTGAAATTTCGGAAGTCCGATCGTAAGGGGTCGCTTTTTTGCGGTTACCGAAGGGTTCGCTTAGCGGTTAGCGGTTATCCCCCAGGTCAGCCTTCATTCGTATGTAGAAAAGTTACAAAGTAATTTTGGGTACTCAAATCACTTTTTACCTTTTGCCCACGGGTTTTACTATGATATTCAAGTGTTGAAAGTAACGCACATTTTGTTTGAAATTTCGGAAGTCCGATCGTAAGGGGTCGCTTTTTTGCGGTTACCGAAGGGTTCGCTTAGCGGTTAGCGGTTATCCCCCAGGTCAGCCTTCATTCGTATGTAGAAAAGTTACAAAGTAATTTTGGGTACTCAAATCACTTTTTACCTTTTGCCCACGGGTTTTACTATGATATTCAAGTGTTGAAAGTAACGCACATTTTGTTTGAAATTTCGGAAGTCCGATCGTAAGGGGTCGCTTTTTTGCGGTTACCGAAGGGTTCGCTTAGCGGTTAGCGGTTATCCCCCAGGTCAGCCTTCATTCGTATGTAGAAAAGTTACAAAGTAATTTTGGGTACTCAAATCACTTTTTACCTTTTGCCCACGGGTTTTACTATGATATTCAAGTGTTGAAAGTAACGCACATTTTGTTTGAAATTTCGGAAGTTCGATCGTAAGGGGTCGCTTTTTTGCGGTTACCGAAGGGTTCGCTTAGCGGTTAGCGGTTATCCCCCAGGTCAGCCTTCATTCGTATGTAGAAAAGTTACAAAGTAATTTTGGGTACTCAAATCACTTTTTACCTTTTGCCCACGGGTTTTACTATGATATTTAAGTGTTGAAAGTAACGCACATTTTGTTTGAAATTTCGGAAGTCCGATCGTAAGGGGTCGCTTTTTTGCGGTTACCGAAGGGTTCGCTTAGCGGTTAGCGGTTATCCCCCAGGTCAGCCTTCATTCGTATGTAGAAAAGTTACAAAGTAATTTTGGGTACTCAAATCACTTTTTACCTTTTGCCCACGGGTTTTACTATGATATTCAAGTGTTGAAAGTAACGCACATTTTGTTTGGAATTTCGGAAGTCCGATCGTAAGGGGTCGCTTTTTTGCGGTTACCGAAGGGTTCGCTTAGCGGTTAGCGGTTATCCCCCAGGTCAGCCTTCATTCGTATGTAGAAAAGTTACAAAGTAATTTTGGGTACTCAAATCACTTTTTACCTTTTGCCCACGGGTTTTACTATGATATTCAAGTGTTGAAAGTAACGCACATTTTGTTTGAAATTTCGGAAGTCCGATCGTAAGGGGTCGCTTTTTTGCGGTTACCGAAGGGTTCGCTTAGCGGTTAGCGGTTATCCCCCAGGTCAGCCTTCATTCGTATGTAGAAAAGTTACAAAGTAATTTTGGGTACTCAAATCACTTTTTACCTTTTGCCCACGGGTTTTACTATGATATTCAAGTGTTGAAAGTAACGCACATTTTGTTTGAAATTTCGGAAGTCCGATCGTAAGGGGTCGCTTTTTTGCGGTTACCGAAGGGTTCGCTTAGCGGTTAGCGGTTATCCCCCAGGTCAGCCTTCATTCGTATTTTCGGGTTTTGCTATGATTTGCGTCTTATATTCACGGAGTACTTCGCAATTCGTACCGGAACCTTAAGGCCTCATACCGGACTTTTGTTGCCCCATTTACAATAGTGCTTAAATATGCAACTTTAATGGGCGAAAATCCAATAAAGAAACAGCTCTACTGGAGATGTTTTAATTTCTATTGAAAAAGCACTTATCCAGTACTCAATAAAAAAAATTCCCCAAAATCTGACCGGTGGATCGATTTTTATAACATCTATAACTGCACATAAATACTATCCAGAAAGTGGGGCTTTCCTTCAGTGACCCGCTGACCACATTACTCAGGACAAACAAACGTACACGTCCGAGAATTGCCCGAATGCCGAAACTTTTCCACCCGATCCTGTCAGAAATACCAAGGACGTTACATCATGGAAATACACAACCTTTCATCTCAAATCCTTCGATATGACATGGGAGCGATATAAGGCAATTTATCGTCTACATAAACACACAATTTTGGGGCCCCATTCATATTTCGGAGGGAATACTTCTGAGTGCCCACCCGCGGAGTAATACCGGAACGAGGCCTTCAGTGCGGATTACAGACATCCGGTCAGATTTGAACTTTGACCCGAAACCTTGACCTGGCGTTTTCCTACGCGCCTGGAGCGAGCTTTGTGCGTATTCAAAGTGCGTTTCGAAGGTAGATATATTTATTACCTTTGCCAGAATGGCAAGGTTATGTTTTAGGCTTGTACGTCTGTCTGTCTGTCTTTCTGTCTGTCTGTGAACAGCATCACTCGAAAAGCGCCTTTGATTGATCCTGATAATATTTGGTAGGTGGATATAGGGGTCGTAATCCCCATACTACTTCTCTTGAGCTTTTATCAGGAGGAGAGAGCTTTTATCAGGAGGAGAGAGTATGGAGTTACCCGCCCGCTGTGGGCCTTTGTTTGGCCCGTTAAATCCCGCAGCGCCGGCTTTGTTTACTGCCCTGCGCGGCGCCCGTCTGATCTGATGTTCGTAGCGCCGGTTGGCGCGGTTTCTATGCTAATGAGCCACGCCATTACGTCATAGCCCTCGAGCCAGCCCGAAGCCCGATCGGCAAGAGGCGAAGTGGGTCAGGTTTCCGACGATTCCCTTATTTGGAAAACTCGGCAGGCATGTGACTACGTCATCTTGCGGTAGATGGCACAATGGCGGACAGTTTGATATGTTTCTCTTCGCCGTACAACAAACATGGGCCAGTTTAGGCCTATTTTCGCGGATCGAGGTCTGTTTTCTTCCGATAGAATTATGAATTTTCACATGTATTTTCAGATGGCTACTAAAAAAATATGACGTTTTTCTTCATTTAGCTGATATTTTTTCGTAACTGTTGATGATGTGCTCGGTAAAATGGCGTGTTCACTGTTGGTCGAACCTTGCTCATTTTTGTCGAACCACCCGTGTTTTTAGAGGATACATCGGGCCTGGAATAAGGTGAAGGTAAGGCGGGAGAGCATAGTTTTCATGGTTTTCGTTACGATCGGGTTTTCGTATATAATGTCTTGAGTTCTCCAGGCATAATTTTGAACTTTGTATTTGTATCGATTTATGAAATATATCTGTTGCATACTTAAAAAAAACTTGGTCCCTGTGATCATTGAGTCAGGTTTTTCACAGTCATCATTAATTGTAGGAATATTACCAGTTTTTTTCGTAGACTTTGCCTCAGACAATTTTGCCTTTTGGCTTAGCCCGTACCCGAGCGGCGGCGCTGTCCGGTCGCCGTATGGCTTTGAAATTTCACCCTCAGTCAGAGAGAATATTGCCGCCGCTGTATGTATTCCGAAGTTACTCTTCTGTTCAACATCGTCGACAAAATCGCAAAAATCAGATCGCTACACACAATGTTTGTATCCCCAGGCCGCCCCACCATGAAAACAAAGGGAAAACAAAAGCTTGCGTGGGTGAAATGTATGCAGATGCGGGTTTTTGACACGTGGGTGTTAATAAAATTTTGTCGCCCGCTACGAACATACGAACAATGGAAACTAATCCGTACTCTCTCCTTGCCCTCGCATGTTCTAAGTTTATGACCTTTGTGATCCTTTGTCCTGTTCACTCTTTTTTTGTCAATTTAACCCTCCTAAGCTGGTTGTTTAATCTGATCAGTAAAACGTGACCTATTCTGTGCTGCTGCTGCAGACTTCCAGATCAATGCGGTTTCCTGTGGTAAGAAATGCCACAAACCTGTATGTACTGGACCCACCTACAGGAATCATATATGTGCATCCCGTATATATACGGGTTCATCAGGACAGCCTTGTAGATACCATATCTATACATATATTACTGTATGTACATAGTACATATCATATTGTACATAGTATATAATACTATATATTGAATTATGTTCGTGTTTTGTTTTAGGGAAATATAGTCTTAACCAGCCACGACAACTCATTAGTGATGAGAGTCCTTGTTTCTTACTTTATGACCAATGGCCATAATCTGCATGCTCAAATGAGGTGCTTTTAGCCATCTCTCTTAAAGCCAATGCGACTTAGGTCTAGACAATGCAGCGCAATAAAGACCAAGATTCCCCATTATATAGCGCAAGAGATAAACACCCAAGTACGTCAATTGGGACATCCTATCTCAAGAGGGCTTTATAACGTCATTTACGCCCAAAATCACCCAGGTATTTGATGTAATCTATAGATACCTAGCTGTCAAAAGGATTTGCAGTCATAGAAGGATTTGAAAGGGTTTACAGCTGTGTATTGACATACATCTTCCAGGTCCACAACTTAAACGCAGTTACAACTAAAAAATGGGAGATCAAATTCCAACCTAATTGCAGCTAGTGCGTCAATATGGAAGTAACAATCTTTCTTTCTATGACACATAATGTTTGTAAAGGATGTAATGTATCAATGCTATTAGAAAATTCGGGAACAATGTGGCGAGTCATGATGCCACTTCACTAGAAGACTAAGTGTGTGGCATCCATGCGGTGAAGAGGGCTATATGCTGTGATTCCGATGGCAAAAATTAGCATGAGGCACTAGGCACATTAGCGTGAGGCACAAGACTGGAATTCCATAGGATGGGGCTTGATAAAACAGACTAGGATATCACATTGGATAAAATATGGTTGAATAACACGTAGCATAACAAGTTATAGCTCAACACATGATTTATGTTTGCTGGAAGCAGGTTTATTATAACTGCGCACATTGATGCGATGAGAAAATCGTTAGGCTCGACTGTTATGCAGCTGTGGAGTAGAATGGACTGGGGATGATCCTGGTTTTTGATGCAGAAAAACGTTAGGGGCTCAAGTCGCGCTTTTATGACACGTCACATCAATTATCTAAAACATAACTTTGTCTTTCCTTCACACAGTAACTCGCAAAAAAAACCGTCAGATAACCGTAAGATAATCATACTGACTTACTTGATACTTGATAAGGTCTCTTCATCGTTGTGTCAAGTGGTCTGCATCAAGGCAACGTCTCTTGTGGACCATCCTGCGCCATTCCATGCAATTCTGGGCCGTCACTTCTACGTCCCTAAGATAATCATACGAACCCAGATTGTAATAGAATGTTACAACTTCCGCTGTCTATACGTGTTGCTCATCTTCTAAGGTTGTGCCCCTTTGTTAATAATGTCTATGGTTCTATTTTATTAATGAGGTTCAAACGTTGATTCAAAGAATAAAGCCTCTGCAACTGTTAACATATGGATTGTAGTTTTACATGAATAGATTGATACTCTAAAGAGGGCGTCTTTTCAACTAAAAATAAACTTGGATTATAGCAGTTAGTAGGGATATCATCAGGTTAATTTGACTCTTCAGACAATAACGATGTTACCTGGTTTGGATATGTCTTCTCGTCATTGCAGAGTGGACCGTGAAACAGCATCAAGATTGCTTCGCCAAGGGAGTGCATCCTATGGCAAAGACAAGAAAAGCGCCACCCAACGGTTAAAATTATCATTGCAGGAAAACCCGCATCCGTCATGGTCAAAACTAACTTGGATGGTATCACATCAAACAGGCCATACAAGATCGATGCACAAAGTCTGGAAGACTGGTATCATTCACCAAGTTGACTACTACATGTGCATCGAACTAGTTTCCCTTCTACAACTACGGTCATGGCTACATGTTTAAAATTAATGATGTCGTCATCCATAAAACTTACCTGCCGTGGCCTTGCTGACATTGTATTTCCATGTCCCGTGAACAGCAGTACAGAAGAGGTTGGTGCCCATCATAAGCTGTGGTGTTAGAAACTACTGCACGAGTCTCCCAACAAGACGATGTGTCAGCTCTGGCCCGTGGGTCTACCTGGACAAGCTCAGCCAGTGGTGACCAGAACTGCATGCAAAGAGACAGAATACTAGTAATCTTTGTGTACTATTCACAGCGTCACATCTGTCCCCGCGCGCCACAGACAGGTGGTCAGTTAACTCAATTTTAGAGGGTAACCAATCAGAGGAGTTATGCAAATGTACACGTATGCTAATGAGTGCAGGGGTATAAAAGGGAAAGATATTATCACAAAAAAGGCGCACAGTTTCACTTTGGGGAGGAAGATCAAAAGGTGGTTGGCAGAAACAGGCGAAAATTAAAGTCGGGTCAATTAGGGACAGTAGGAAGGGTATGAGGGTGTTGAGATATAAAGAAGAAGGTATCTTTACCCTAAACACCCAACCATCCTCTCTAATTTCTTATGGCTTGGGAAAAGTACTCGCCTCGCTCTTTGCTCAGGGATGGGGACTTTCCGCACTCCTTATCCCTCCATCACCTGTCTGGGACGCGGGGTATGGGTGTGGTGGTATGAATCTTCCACTATATCAATCTAACCATGGCATAATTATAGTTGACCAGCGTTTAATGTCCAATTAAACTTAAGGTTAGCAAGGAGGTTGAAAACCTTCTTGAGGTTAGTTATTTACCCTGTTACAAAGAAAACCTTCCTGTGGATGCGGGTTTGCCTGCAATGATGATTTCAGCCGTTTAACGGCGCTTTTCTTCTTAAGATACACCAGCCTAAAGGATACACAAAACTTTCTTGTTCCTAGATCCTCATTCTTGCGACAAAAAGGCTTGTCCAAACAAGAAATTACATCTTTATGTACAAAATTCGTCTTTGAATACAAAAGAAAAGAAAGACATATAAAAGAAATATTCTAATGAATAAAGACGCACTTACTCCCTGCAAATCAGAGTTGCTTGGAGTGTATTGACTCTCTCAAGAAAGATGCTAAAAATGCCCGCAAACATCCGGCCAGCACAGTATCACACTGTACGACTTGAAGGACATGTTGCAATACCAACCAGTGTAGATAGGTGGCGCTGTGAGACCGCCTGTAAAGTCATGTCCAAACTTTGTAATGTTTACACATTTATTCCAGCCATGTAACTTTCCTCTTACGCTACTTGTTTGTTCTAATTGTGTTTCATCTACAAATGAAAAGAAGTTCCGAATGTGTGCCTTGTATGATCAGGAAGGTGGAAATCGGGTTCTTGGTCCCTTAGCATAAGGAGCTTTTATCAAGATTGATAAAAGCTTCTTGCTTAGCAAGACAACTTTCCCAGCCAGAGAAGGCCAATTGCTTATTATGCTCTTTTGTTCTTCAATCAATCACAAACAATACTAAACCAACAGACTGTATACATCAGAACCGCACTGCTTCCCAATGTTGTGCTTTGTGGCTTGGGTGGTAAGGGTTTACGATTATGACTTACAATTGTATTTTGGCCCAGGTTCTAATTGTCTACAAGAGAATAAAGGGGTTGCATTTCATTTGCTAATCGACGTGCAGTCTGATAACAGTTATTAGACTGCACGTCGATCATTAAACAGAAGGTCACTAGTCACAAACATGCGACTAAAATATATGATGCACAAAGTAAAGGTGTTTGTCTTTTGAATCCAGCTTAACTTAGAAATGTACCAGAAATATTTTACATGACATTGTGTTGTTCTGGTTAGAGTCTGTTGGAGGCTCTGTCTGTTGTGTTTACTAGTATTGTCAAATAATATACTCCACGATCCAATAAAGCCATTCTAGCTTTGTGCAAATCACTTTCACCTTCTAGCTCTGTATAGTCAATCAATTCAAATTGTTACAAATGGTATCTTATTAATATTGTATCACACAATCGATTGACATAAATCAGCTAAAATAGATTACTCTGTGTAAAAGTATTAGTGAAAGGGCGTTTTACTATCCACAGCCCAATGTCAGTATTAGCGACGGAATGCCCGTGGATTTCTCCCCTACATATTGATGAAATCCACAGCCAACCAAATGTCAATATTAGCGGCAGAATGCCCGTGGATTTCATCACTACATACAGATGAAGTCCACAGCCAAATGTTAGTATTAGCGGCAGAATGCCCGTGGATTTCTCCCCTACATATTGATGAAGTCCACAGCCAAATGTCAGTATTAGCGACGGAATGCCCGTGGATTTCATCACTACATACTGATGAAGTCCACAGCCAAATGTTAGTATTAGCGACGGAATGCCCGTGGATTTCATCACTACACACTGATGAAGTCCACAGCTAAATGTCAGTATTAGCGGCGGAATGCCCTTGGATTTCATCACTACATACTGATGAAGTCCACAGCCAAATGTCAGTATTAGCGGCGGAATGCCCGTGGATTTCATCACTACATATCGATGAAATCCACAGCTGTGGAGATCATCAATCCACTATCCTTGGATATACCTCCGCATATCCAGTGGTAAAGTGCTCGCTTTGTATCCAGGAGGTCCCAAATTCAACACCAAGTGTGGCCGGGTCATACCAAAGACTTTGAAAATGGAACATGGTGCTTTTTCTGATGAGCACTCTGCAATTATGGGAAGTAGTACTGGATTTAACACTCAACACTACCAGCGCACTAGCCCCCTTCTGTAGTGCTTGCACAATAGTGTGGCCCAAGAGCTATAGTGATTGGTACATCTAAACAAGGTGGCTTTAAACTCAATGAAACAATTTTCGCCCATGCGTAGGTGCTGCCTGAAATGACTTTCCTCATTAACAACAATATTTCCTGAAGTGAACAGTAACTTCGTCAGACAAATTTGCATCAACATAATTGCAACAACACATGTTCAAGTGGAAAAGGAAATGGACAGAAAAGAAAAAAAAGATGGCTTAAACACAGCTGTGCAAGGACATTTTCACAACCTGATTGATATGTTTACATGATATGTTTAATGTATAACCTACATTTGTAACGCCGTTTGTGTTTGTGATCTAAATAAGTTTAGCTAGTTCCCCCGAAATCGGGTCTTACCCTAAAATGCAGGGGAGTTGTAAACTTTCTTCATCAATTATGTAAATAAGCACCTGGTTAACATAATTTGCATTTTCATTATGTGAATGAAACTAATTTTGCATGATTTATTTCTGATAATGTTCACCTTCATAATGTTGTAAGTATGAAATTTCCATCATATGCCACTATGGAATTGTTATATTTTCTTATTAACTATGAAAATGCGGTCGCCATCTGCAGAATTAATATATATTGACATTTCTCTCTTTCTCAATTACATATGTGACAAGTTTGAAAGTCCTCTCATTGAATGAAGTGAATTTATAAACTTCACTTAGAATTATGCAAATTATCTGTTGATTTGCATAATAGATATTCCATTATGTATGGTTATATCAGGCTATCTACAGACCGAAAATCATGACGATCCGTCAACAGGTTCTCGAGTTATTCTCGTCCAAAGTTTGAATGGAAACCGGCAGCACTTACTCTCTGCCCCAAAAACTATCTACCACTCAAAAATCACGAACACAGCAAGTCCAAAACACGAGATATCAAAATGGAAGTTCCGCCGTAGTACCTTAGAAAGCCGCTAGGGGCCCATTACCGAACCTGACCATCGTTTTCCCGACCCCTACCCACCTACCAAATATTATAATGATCCATCCAAGGCTTCTCGAGTTATGCTGTTAACACACAGACAGACAGACGCATCCGATCCGCTCAAAACATAACCTTATGCCAGTCTGGCGATGCATGGTACTTTAGTAATAATGAGGTCATTAAACGTCTGTTACTTTATCAATGTGTTGCACTCCATTGTGTACAGTTTCATTAACCGGGTGTTCGAAGGTGTGAGTCACAAGATCTCAAACAACAACATGCTTTTATGTTGACGAATAGTGTGAAGTTACGGATACAGATGCTGGAAACCTGCAGTTTGATAAGGGGACTATTACATTTTGAGGGAGGGGGTTAGTATAGATTCTGAAAAGTGGGTTGTTCAATGTTGCGTTTAGGCTTAGGTCCTAATTGGAAAAGGGGCCCTGCCACTTCAAGGGCTGTTTTATGCACTTTCTGACGTGACCCCTGCGTGGCCCGTGGTATTTTAAAATTCTTCCGGGTAAATCTGTGGTTTCGGAGCCCGGCCGGGGCCAACGTTAACGTTACATCCCTGACTGGCACCAGTGCAGTTTGAACCTAAGCCTTATACCGATTTTATATATAATAGATGAAATCTACAGATACATGTATCTTTTATGTTTAAGACGGGCAGGATACAGTACATGTACACTTTCTTTGCATATAGGTCACGGTTTATTTCACCTGCTACCTGTACACTGGTAGTGCTCACTCAGGAGAAAAGGCTGGGGTGTTCATAACTTAGTACTAAAGTACATCATAGCAGTGACACTGTACACCGGCCATGTACCCTCAGCTCATTCAACGAAAGTTTTACAACCCTATGGTATGATTCCATTTCTCCTGACTGCTGCAACTAGTTATTTGTTTTCTAAATAGATTAAATGGGTCGATTTCCTACCACCCCTACATATAAATGGTACATACTAAATGAATACACGGTCACAATCACTTCCGCGTTGGCGCTGCAACCATCTTGAATCCAGGTGAAACACTAACTTTTCAAACATGGCACAAAATCAACGGAAAATCTTCGACATTGTCAGCAAAGGAGTCGGTAGGGCCTGGTTCAACTTAGCTAATCATCTGGGATTTGATCACAATGAAGTTCAGGAAATAGAAGACATGTACAAAGAGCACAGTCGCCGATGTTTTGAGGTCAGACATCGAAGTTAGGGCTGCCCATTGACAAGCATGTTGAAATACAATGAATGAAGGCTTCAAAAAAGTACTAACCCATAGTTCAATCTTTAAAATTCTCCTCCACCAGAAAGTCACTTGGGTCTAGTTTATAAGCATTCAAAGAAAACAGAGGGTTGTTTGGCTCATTCTCGGAGAAAAGCTCGCTCTATGAAAGAAACCTCACCTTTGACCCATTTTCCCTCCTGATACAACCAGCAGCACCCTATAACTAAAACCTGTCCTTACACCAGCTGAACTGCTGAACTGAACAAATTTTGACCCAAACAGGAAAGCTTAGACCCTACCTGTCTCTTCTAACTCAAAAAGTCTCCAGATTGGGCAAAAATTTTCAAGGAAAAGAAGGATTTTCAAGGATTTTAAGTCACACCCAAATCGTCTTCCCATTTTTTGCCCTCTACCGCGCAACGCAACTCTGACGTCAGCCCTACTGGGTACCCGAATAAGGGAGTTGAGGAAAAATTATTATCCCAGCTGATACAGGGAGGGGATGCGATAGCGTTTCCCAAAGATGAACTGTACTGATTGCTCCCTTGGGAATTTAGAGCCAAATCTATACCCAGTGCACCACAGCTTACCCCATGCAATAAGGCATGTAAGGCAGTGGGGTAGTGTACCAAAAGTCATGTGACTTTTCCAAAATCCATAGGTGTTTATCTCTTAGCAAGTCTTAATAACTACTAACCATAGTCAGTTCTACATCTCTGATGTAAAATTGCAACTTTTCAATAGAGGGTTTTCTTTTTTTACAACTTTTTTTACTAGTTTTCATACAATGCTGTTTCAATGAAACTGGCAAACTGTACACACAAAACACAACATTACACAGCTGAAATGTCCCTACATACAGCAAAATCCTGTTTAATGGACAGCAAGTATTGCCCTGTACTACATTCAGGAGTATTATTTGCAAAAGCTCCTCTTTTTAGGGTCTCATGGGATCAAAAAGTATCCAATTCAGTGTTGCTGGGGGGGGGGGGGGTGAACACCAGTAGGGCACATTATGATTGACAGGTCCTAATTGGTAAGGCATACAATTACATGGGACTAAATCATCATTAAGTCCATCATTTTCATTGAATTCATACCACTTTTGTAGTAATCTATGCTATCTGAGTTATTCCTGACAGCTTCCAATACATGCATGCACATACTTTATGCTGCAAAAAATCACAAAATATCACATTTTTGCTACATTTTTGGGAAATTCATGCACAAAACTGGGTCCACACTTGACAAAACCTCTTGCATACGATATTGCAACATGGTTTCAGCAAATCTGAGACAGCTACATGGTTCAAAAGGCCTCAAATGCAAAATGGGGGTGGGGGGCAGTACAGGTCAGACATCGAAGTTAGGGCTGCCCATTGACAAGCATGTTGAAATACAATGAATGAAGGCTTCAAAAAAGTACTAACCCATAGTTCAATCTTTAAAATTCTCCTCCACCAGAAAGTCACTTGGGTCTAGTTTATAAGCATTCAAAGAAAACAGAGGGTTGTTTGGCTCATTCTCGGAGAAAAGCTCGCTCTATGAAAGAAACCTCACCTTTGACCCATTTTCCCTCCTGATACAACCAGCAGCACCCTATAACTAAAACCTGTCCTTACACCAGCTGAACTGCTGAACTGAACAAATTTTGACCCAAACAGGAAAGCTTAGACCCTACCTGTCTCTTCTAACTCAAAAAGTCTCCAGATTGGGCAAAAATTTTCAAGGAAAAGAAGGATTTTCAAGGATTTTAAGTCACACCCAAATCGTCTTCCCATTTTTTGCCCTCTACCGCGCAACGCAACTCTGACGTCAGCCCTACTGGGTACCCGAATAAGGGAGTTGAGGAAAAATTATTATCCCAGCTGATACAGGGAGGGGATGCGATAGCGTTTCCCAAAGATGAACTGTACTGATTGCTCCCTTGGGAATTTAGAGCCAAATCTATACCCAGTGCACCACAGCTTACCCCATGCAATAAGGCATGTAAGGCAGTGGGGTAGTGTACCAAAAGTCATGTGACTTTTCCAAAATCCATAGGTGTTTATCTCTTAGCAAGTCTTAATAACTACTAACCATAGTCAGTTCTACATCTCTGATGTAAAATTGCAACTTTTCAATAGAGGGTTTTCTTTTTTTACAACTTTTTTTACTAGTTTTCATACAATGCTGTTTCAATGAAACTGGCAAACTGTACACACAAAACACAACATTACACAGCTGAAATGTCCCTACATACAGCAAAATCCTGTTTAATGGACAGCAAGTATTGCCCTGTACTACATTCAGGAGTATTATTTGCAAAAGCTCCTCTTTTTAGGGTCTCATGGGATCAAAAAGTATCCAATTCAGTGTTGCTGGGGGGGGGGGGGGGTGAACACCAGTAGGGCACATTATGATTGACAGGTCCTAATTGGTAAGGCATACAATTACATGGGACTAAATCATCATTAAGTCCATCATTTTCATTGAATTCATACCACTTTTGTAGTAATCTATGCTATCTGAGTTATTCCTGACAGCTTCCAATACATGCATGCACATACTTTATGCTGCAAAAAATCACAAAATATCACATTTTTGCTACATTTTTGGGAAATTCATGCACAAAACTGGGTCCACACTTGACAAAACCTCTTGCATACGATATTGCAACATGGTTTCAGCAAATCTGAGACAGCTACATGGTTCAAAAGGCCTCAAATGCAAAATGGGGGTGGGGGGCAGTACAGGTCAGACATCGAAGTTAGGGCTGCCCATTGACAAGCATGTTGAAATACAATGAATGAAGGCTTCAAAAAAGTACTAACCCATAGTTCAATCTTTAAAATTCTCCTCCACCAGAAAGTCACTTGGGTCTAGTTTATAAGCATTCAAAGAAAACAGAGGGTTGTTTGGCTCATTCTCGGAGAAAAGCTCGCTCTATGAAAGAAACCTCACCTTTGACCCATTTTCCCTCCTGATACAACCAGCAGCACCCTATAACTAAAACCTGTCCTTACACCAGCTGAACTGCTGAACTGAACAAATTTTGACCCAAACAGGAAAGCTTAGACCCTACCTGTCTCTTCTAACTCAAAAAGTCTCCAGATTGGGCAAAAATTTTCAAGGAAAAGAAGGATTTTCAAGGATTTTAAGTCACACCCAAATCGTCTTCCCATTTTTTGCCCTCTACCGCGCAACGCAACTCTGACGTCAGCCCTTGAGGTGTTGACGCGTTGGGCCGACAAACATGGAAGTAAAGCCACCTTACAAGAACTAATTCACGCGCTCAGAACTATCGACAAGAAACTTGTAGCCGAGGAAATAGAAGGTATCTACATCTTATATTGTGTCTAAGCTGTGTATAGCTGCCAGACTGAGAGGTCAGTTTTGTTTGTGCAAAGAATATGCATAGGTAAACAAAAGCTTCCCAGCAGTGGTTGACGGTTACAGATATATTTTAGTCATTGCCTTGAGCTTTCAACACAAGTATAGTGATCACGAATGAACTAGCTTGTCTGAAGCATTTGCAGGAATGGCTAAATAAATGTAACGTTACTGGTGTCATATAAATAGTCAAACTAGTAATACACATCAAGCTGCTGCGGTTAAACCTGGTCTATATATAGTCAACGCCAAATTTCAATTGAGTGATTGCATTCTCCAAGAAGAGGTTTCGGTCGGGGGTAGTAGTGGACTGGTCACGATTTTTGAAGGGAGAAAAACGTTAAAATCACTACAAGCCAAACCGTCACCTCTGCTTGGAGAATAGCAACACCGGTACCTCCTATCCGCCAATGAAGCACCACTTTCAATACGGAAATAATCGCCACACAGGCTAGCAATATTTCTTTGTCATGAATTGTGTGCTTATCGTGTGCTATTTTGTATGCGTGGAGGAGGAAGACATTTGGCACATTTCAATCTGTTCTTGCCATGATGTTCTTGCCATGATATTCCCAGGTATGAACATTGATTCTGTTGGCCACAGTGTATGAAGATTTCGTCGAGGCCCCCGATCCCAAGTTGGACACAACTGTACCAAAGTCAACAACTGCAGGAGAGTATCAGACTTCACAAAGACATGGACATGGGACAGACTTCGGCAAAGGTTTTGTAACAGTAAGTATACGGTTTGTGAATGGTCAAACTTGTAAGAAATATGGGATTTCACGCTTTCAACAATGTCACGGTGGCAGTTTGAATGAGCTACATGATTCGTGAACAGTTTCATCACGTTGGTAAGTGATTGGAAAGCAACAACAAAACTGTACACAACCAAGCGCTACCTGTATATATAGTGCAAATACTTTACATTTAGGACCGCATCTGTTAACAGCGCCACCTAGGCTACTTGTAGTGCGTAACCAAACCAGTCAGAATTGCCCCGAGGGAGGTATCAGGCGGTCAAAGATAACTCGGTCTTGAAAGTGCAAAGAATCAGTGGCCATATCATTATATATACCACTCGGTCTGGCCACTTGACGGGTTTATTCGGTAGTTATGGTTCACATGATATACGTTACGTCATCACCATACACTCCGAATGAAAGCGGGTAATAGCCCAGAAACATATAAGGCTATTGGATAGGAAGGTGGTTTGATGCTGATCTAAAAAAACATTCTAAAAATCGATTTGTTCAAATCTTCCTAATACGCCTAATGTGAGTGGGGTATAATACCCCCTCACATTAGGCGAAAATCGATCGGACGACGAGTCTGCGAGCTCTAAATTACGAGGAGGCATGACCCTGCTGCCGACGAAGAAATGGCAGAGTTCCCCCTTTCCCGTCAGGGTCATGCCTCCTCGTAATTTAGAGCTCGCAAACTCGTCGTCAGATCGATTTTCGCCTAATATGAGGGGGGGTATTACTACACTAGGCTTACATGTGTTTATTTTGTTTTCTTTCACAGTGCGGAAGGATTGTCATACTCGCGGTATTGATGTCTGTGTTACTGTGGACATTCTACAGCCCGGACTCAAATGGTAATACCCCCTCACATTAGGCGAAAATCGATCTGACGACGAGTCTGCGAGCTCTAAATTATGAGGAGGCATGACCCTGACGGGAAGGGGGAACTCCGCCATTTCTCCGTTGGCATCAGGGTCATGCCTCCTCGTAAATTAGAGCTCGCAGACTCGTCGTCCGATCGAATCGCGCCTAATGTGAGGGGGGTTTAATGAATACAATCTTTATGGTGACCAATATTGAACGTATGTTATCTGGTTGCAATTAAAAAGTAGTATTATAAGATAGTAAGACTTTCATATTTTTGAATTAAAGTGATCAGAAAACCTATTGAGATATTAATCATTTGCAATTGCAGCTCAATTTGCAAATACATTATCATAATGTCGTTTATGAACTTTTAAATTATAACAACTAAAAACTATGTGATGTTTTATACATAGAACTTGAATTGCTAGGTGATACAGAAGAACCATCCACTCCAACTCCAAGTCCAGGTGCAAATCTATTCCTTATTAGATGTAAATAAGACAGATATGAAACTATCCGAAGTCTCCATCTCTGTATGTTTCAACCGAAGAGACACCGATGTGTTTTCCAAAGCTAAACTATATTATGCAAATGATTAAGTATATTTACTTGACACAGTGTTGCCTTTAACAAAATAGACACGGAACAGACCAAGATAAACCACCAACAAATTTACATATAGAACATTGCTGATTGATATCATAGCAGCCATATGTTCCATAGTGTAATAGTTGTTCATCATTTGTCTTGTTTGTAATTTGCCTTTGAGCAACACGTCTTCATACACTATGTAAAGAAAGCTTTTGACATGTACCGTAACGGTTGTGTTCTTTCATCATATATGCAGAGACACCGGACGTGACAAAGCATTTTGGCATGATTGTGAAAAAAGTGGGCATCAGGTGGAAGGATCTGGCGGAAAAACTTGGCTTCTCCTTCGAGGATATCCAAGTGGTGGACCACAACATCCGGCATCGAGACGACAAGGACAAATGTAGGGAGATTCTGCACAGGTGGCACCAGAGGAATGGAAGAGCAGCCACCGTCGAACTCTTAAAGGATGCTCTCGTGCGAGCGGGGCTAAAATCGGTCGCACGGGATATAGACGACGTTGTAGCTAAGGTCCATGAAGAATTGTAGTCATGAAATTACTATGTGTTGGGGGGGGGGGTGTAGGATCATTTCAGATTATGTATAAAAAGGCGTTTTCATGAAATACAAGGTTACCAATCTCCTGTTTGTAGATGCAAAATTATAGTTGTGGAAGGATCTAAGAGAGGTAAGAAGTCAACATTCAAGTTGTTGTATTGAAGTACGTTCGTACATTACCATGGTCAACAAGCAACGTATACTTTCAGTCAAATGTTATTAAGCATCAAGATTGTATCCTTTACTATACATGTACAGTCCGGGTAGAAGATAACCTGCAGAAACACACACACCGAATAAAAACACGTCTTCATGCCTTCGTCAATAACTATTTTCTCATGAGCTGTATGGAAAGTTATGATGATGTTAACATCTACCATTCAAAGTAGGTCTCATTTGCATAATCCTTTAACATCTTCTCCAAATTACGTGCGTTCAAGCGCGAAAGACTTTTACTGACCCAGAAGGCTGTCATTTTGTTGATTATGCAAATTGTGCCTCATCTATGCCTAATAATCTTCATTTCTACATAACATTCAAACATAGAAAGTAAAGGTAGTACAGTACATGTGATGGACAGCCATCAGTCATAATCGAGTATGGTTAGTCTACTGGGACTGGTACATGTATGTCCTTATTCATTACATAAATGAGGCCTTCGTTTGCATCATTGACATCTGTGTATCTTCCTCTCCATTACATACAGGTATGCCATCGTCATGTATGTTGTTTCGTTTCATGGATCACATCAGAATTATGACATGTCCTTATTAATCATATCTAAGTATAATAGACAAGTACTCAAATGAAAATGAAAGATCGATACTGAGTTATAGCTAGTAGTACACCCTCAGCAGATACAACCCCGCCAACCTACCTTACATTAGTTATGAATATTTCTAACATAAAAAGATGGCGTCTCAATTCATCCAGGGATTCTCTATCTATCGTGTGCACATCGCGCACCAAAAACAAGTCACTGTAATTCATATCCGAACATAACACTGCTTACTGTACTTGTATATATAAGTGTTCTGTGATCTATCTATATGTCCACAGAAATAGCTTTTCATGTCGAGAAACTATAAACCAGGATCTATAGCAATCTTCACAACCTTTCTTTTTTTAAGACTCGCTAATTCTGTGCGACATATTGACCATTGCCCTGAGAATGTTCCCGATCTGTTGCGGATAAAATCTTTCTTACGGAGTAAAATGTAATCCATGCTATATTGTAATGGCAGAGGTAAGAGTATGACCTGCGATTTCTCCAGATATCCTCTGATTCTGGTCCGATTTCGTATTGGTATGCCCTCAAACCCACCCCTCTACAATACCGGTCTCCAGTTTCATTCCCGCCACCTATGTTAATCTCCTGCTACTAGTATCTCACGTGTCGTCCTCATGCCACAAACAGCATACAGCACTCACTGCAACCCCCCTGAAAAGAGAAAAATTATACATAAAGAAAATGTTTTGCGAGACTTATACACCCTAGTCCCTATACCCTGTCCTTGCATATGTCCCAAGTGTAAAGACGGGCATCTTTGAGTTGTTGACTCGCAAATTGTTACTGTCATTTGAATTTCATAGTTTGGATGGAGAATTACGTTTCGGTTTAATAGGTAAAACACCATGCCACCTAACTCATTTTGATAGAGACTGGTTGTACACAGTAGCAGCATCTTCTCTGGATAGTTTTAAAGAACGCTTGCAGATAGATGTGCAGAAGTTAGGTGTGACGGATCGTTCAGTGTAATATAACCAGCTGCTGCCGCACCGCGTGCCTGCGAAGCTGGTGTGTTACGCCAAAGGGCGGTTATACCGGCTATATAGATACAGATACAGATACAGATACTTCGCACTGCAGCTGAGGAAGATACCAAACGGACGTGTGTGATTATAACTTTGCTATTTATCTAAATCAACGAATGTTTATATACTAGATGCTGTAGTGACACTTCCGTAAAACGTTGAATCTGTGTGTACATGAGCAGAGCCCTCTGGCGGAGTCTACTAACCTGACACCTTTATGGACGCCCCGCTTACATAGCTACTCTCATCCGAGGCCAGAAAGGTGATGACGTTGGCGATTTCTATTTGTAATAGAAGTTAAACAAAAGGTAAAAAACTCATTTGTGCAACGATTCGTATGTTGTTTGTAGTCAGTTATAACAATAGAAGTTTATTTGCAAGTTCGTGTCCGAGGGCTAATTGTAAGTACATGGTATAAAATGGTGACAATGGACAGTCATGAATAATATTCTACTCTAGTGTTGGCTATTTCTAAACAGGTTGGGTTTGACTTCTTTTTTGGAAGCAGAGGGAGACGAAAAGCCCCACCTTTTCTAAAATTTGTGGGATCTGTGATTTCAAGAGAACAGTGGCTTTCTGTTCGTCTGTCAATGTGGGGAAGTTGGGATGATAAGTCTTTGTGGCTTCTCTAAACAGAGTGGTTCTTTCGGTTTCGTTGAATGAACATTTGGACACAGTGAATAGATCGTGTTCGCTTTTTTAAAGTCCTCCATTCACAATAATGTTAAGAAGTGATGAACGCTTTAAGACTTGGAAAACGAACAAAACGTACCATTCGGCTCGGCAAAACGACCCAATGGTATCCCGGTTCCACTCTGTAGTTGGGAAGAAATGGTGAGGGGTCTTTGAAACTATGGCAACAATTACAAAACTAGAGTTCCGACTAACAAATCGGTTTTCCGTGACAGAAAAAAAAGCAACAAACAAAAATACAACATAATTGTCATGAATCAAACATTGAGAGGTACAAAAAATACACGGGTTTAGTTGACAAATATGGTTGACAATGGATCATGATGTCGATGGTGATAATACAAACAATTTCTCTTACTTACCGCTGCTTTGTAGTGGTTTTGAAGTGGGCCTCCAGCGGACGTAAGATGGTCCATGAAAGGCGTTCTTGTTGCTCCCGGAAGAACAGAATTACATCGGATGCCATGTCTGTAACAGATGAACCACGGTGAGTTCTCATACTGCACCAAAGAACGTGATAGTACTTTAGCAAAAGTACTGAACAAAATCCGCTCAATAGTTCACATTGCCACTGTAATTTGAGCCCTGCAAAGTCTATGTGCCAAGCCTTAGTTCTCACTTTCGTGGTAAATAAAGCTACATTTAAGAAGGCTATTATCATAGGTATTGAAGTTTCATATTTCTGGATTTCACCAGGTCGATCTAGACATTCCAGTATCATTTTTGGAACAAATGATAGGCATTTAAGATTTATTCTCAGATATCGTGTAGATATGTGTTACTTACTCAGCCAGCTCTAATGCCGCAACTTTGGTAAATTGTTGCACGGCCGCCTTTGCCGCTATGTAGCTGGACCATCCAGCCCTAGGAGTCTGAAACAAAATATCGATGAAACTGTGTTAATTAAAATCATCAACAGGACGAAGAAAAAACACCTGACATGAAATCCCGACGCCTGCATGTATTCAGCAATTGCCCTGCAGCTGACGTCCCTCCCATCATCATCAGCCAATCACCGTCACCGCCTACGGACAACGTGATTGGCTGGTAACGTCTCCTCCAACAACAAGAGGAGAAGCATGATACTAGCATCTGATTGGCTAATGGCTGATCAGATCTGGAGCTTAATTACGCTGCAGTAAGGATGGGTCGCAGGCGGCTGCTCTAGGACCGTTGACATTGTCAGACATGTACGAGGTACGAGCGACGACCCCCCCTAAAGAAAGTAAGAAAATTTAGACGATATGCTGCAAGCAAAAATTCAGTCTTACAGGAAGGAAAGAAAATGTGCAGTTGTGAAATGTTGCTATAAAGCCGGTAAGCATTTGTAAGATTTACGAGTGATTCTTTTGATGTGAAGTTTCAATGAGTACCAAACTGCAATCATATGCCTTTTCTCAAGCAAAACAAAAATCTATATATCTAAATGTATACCTCCGCTACCCTACTGGATATCGTGATGATAGAGCCGTTGTTAACATTGTTGTCAACCATCGCCTTTGCAGCAGCTTTCACGGTCAGGAACGTCCCCTAGCGAGATGGAGAAGTAAGACTTTAATGACCAAAAATATGTTAACATGTCTGCTAAAGAGGCATTAGTTCTAAAGTACAGTACGTCTGCAGTACTCTACTAATATAACTCTTATATTATTTTTAAAAGGATTCAAGAACTACATTGAATTGCGAACACTAGGCAATTTTATAAATCCTTATGACCACATGGGGGCTACGCTCTACGGTGAACCAGTCACTCAGTTCTTTCTTCTTAAATAACTTCCCTATTTTCATGCAGGAAATTTTTTCAGAAAACGCCCGCCATCTATATTGCTTATCCGTTGCATTGTCTCGTTTGAAAACAACTTAGTTTAAAGAACTTATGTTTTCCACCTTCGGCCAATTCAACTTTGAATAGTTCATGATACCGTACAACTTACTTTACAAATCTTCAGGAAAACTATACGTGTCAGTTTATTAACATGTGTGTTAGCAGACAAACCTTGAGATTGAGATCTATCGTGAGATTGAAAGACTTCTCCGACATGTCCAGTATATTCCCAACCCCCAGGGGAGTCCCTCCTGCCACAGGTGCCACGATACTAGGCGCCGTCTTGTACTCACTGCAAACCACTTTAAACATCTCTTGGACCTAAATGGGGTTAATAGAATGACGTTAAGGCACATTTGATACGCTCTTAAAAGTAACTGGTTGAGCTAAAAATGACATATTTTCAGACCTTCTTTGCATACTTCATGATGGAAAAGATGAACAAATTTCAGGTAGGTTCTTAGTTGAATTATATGAATTTGTAGTCAACAAATTGAAGCGTTATGAAAATGCAAATAGTCCAAAACTAATGTATCGTAGACATACCGCAAATGAATTATCATCAAGTAAGTGCGCTTTTTTTTCAAATGATAAACTGGGGTTAAACCAATTCAAACGACCTCTAATTAGCTAACGCTAAATGCATTTGAAGTACCACCTATTCTACATATACGAACGTCTCTTACCGCCTCTGAAGATAGCACATCAACTTCATACTGTCGGTGGCTTTTTGGATCGCCCTGCAGTAATGACAAAGTCTCCTTGGCGGCGCTGCCGTTAATGTCTGCAACAACCACCTTGGCTCCTTCCCTAGCGAAGGCCTGGCACACGGCTCGGCCAATACCACTCCCACCACCTGTAAACAACAGATCATCAAGGATTTACCTATGGCGATAGTAGTAGACATCCGTCAGTTTCGTAATACTATGAATATTACGTTTTCTACATAATGTACCTTTTACGCTTTGTACGTCTAAGGATCTAAGTTCTGAAGCATGTCTCTGCTTTTCTCCCCTCCCCCACCGCCGTTTCAAACACAACTTATTAACTTAACTCCACAGACATCTGTTTGCTGCAAGTGACTCCCATGTGTTGACGTCCATATCAAGGTATTTTAAGTCCCGTTTAACAACATCCTTGAACGATGTGGGGACGGCCACGTGTTCTTATACCGGTTTCCAGTTCACCGTACAGTAGAACATATAACGTTAGATCACAAAAATATGTAGCATTAATGTCTGCATGTTTTGGTAAAGAAATAGAGCTTGATCGTGAACGTATTATCATAACCACACTATAGTAAGGCTTAGGTTACATTTCCAAACCGGGGCCCGGCCTGACAGATTTTGGGAGCGAAATAATGGTTTAAGTCAAAGTACACAAAATGTCAAAATAGGATAACAAAATGTCAAAATATGGTATGATTTTGTGTATTTCAAGGTATACAGTTTAATTTTTCGTTTCTTAAAACATCCCGGCGGGCCCCCGGTTTGGAAATGTTACCTAAGCCTAATCATTGCCGCGGCAAGAGGGAGG
>JAFMNZ010000085.1:0-41943 GCA_019207045.1 Branchiostoma floridae x Branchiostoma belcheri | reverse complement strand
AAGCCTACGAGAGGCCTTCGTGTCACTTGGTTATTAAACGTCAAGTACCTATCCAATATAAATCCCAAAACCCTTGGCCTTTTCAACCCATGGCACCTGTTGTCCCCCTAAGATAATCTCTGGTAGGACAGGAACTTATCTGTTAAACCTATTTGCATTAGCTGACTTTTGCCTCCATTTAAAATCATCTTGTTGTCGCTAGCCCATACATCCAGCTGAGTCGCTTCTCCTCCACTGCCCTGTCGCTGTTTGCCATAGCCACATGGAGAGATCGACAAGCTGACGTCGTCAGTATAGCCAACATTTAGTGTGGAACTATATACTGGTGACCTAGGGCTCATGAAGAGCAAAAATAAGTAGGTGAAAGACACCCCCCTGTGGGACTCCTGATGTTAAAGTGTGCCAGGTGCTGAACTTGCCATGGGTCACAACTCTTTGCAGTCTAGTTTGATATGTATCCACAGCATACCCAATTGTTTTTGGCGTGGGTCCCAGAAGTTTGTTTAAAAATGATGGGGTCAGTTTTGACCGCACTAGACCATTCAAAAACTTTCTAGGATAGCTCAATCAACAATGAGCCAATCTTGATAAAAAAATATGAGAAGTTATAAGACATATATACAAACAACCTAATGGGAGGACATTTTTTTTCAACCAGAAATGCCATAGCGGCACATAGAATTAGATCATTACTTCCGGACGTATCGAGTAACGTCCATCACTCTTCTTCGTTGATAATATAATGAACAGTTTAGCGTTAATACATATAATTGGATGAAAAAAAACAGTTAACCATATAAAATTCAATACCTTAACCCTATCCAGACTGGGCTTTTTGGGCCTTCCCTGGCCTGGGGGGGGGGGCTCAATCGACCCCCCCTTCGTATTTTCAAAACGGCTTACTGTACGATCACCAAATTGCAGGGGGGGTTGTGCTCATCAAGTTTTATAATTTCTAAAATTTTTATATCATTATGACGTAATATGACGTAATTATGACGTCATTAATTGATATTTTTGGCTAAAACGGGGAATTTCCACAATAAAAGTTACCAATAAAGGTTTCTTATTATATAAATTATAAACCTTAGATTTTTTCAAGATACATTTTTTTCAACATATAACGCTAAAACCCCTTGGAAATGGATTAAAATCGTTCAAATGAATGATTTCTGTTAGAAAATACCAAGTAGTGATGAAATTTGAGTGAAAATAAGCTTGTTATACTTTTCATCATGATATTGTCGGCCATCTTGGATTTTGACCAATTACGTCATCTCAAAAGCATGATTTATGAATATTTAATTATAAATGTTCTACTAAGATGTCTTAGATATTAAAGATGTTTAGTTTAGCAAGAAAACCTTAAAATCCCATTGTTTAAACCAAAATTTGTGATTTTTGTAAAATTTGCCTTTCAGAAAGCCGTTGCCATGGCAACAAAAAAAGTCATAAACTTCCCCAATTTTTGAAATTTGCTGCCAACAATATTTTAGGAAAAATCACTATGTTTGGTTGTTCTAGCACAAGCCGTTTGGGAGCTATAGGGGGTCAAAGTTGCCGCGGGCACTTTTAGCCCCCCCCCTAGTCTGGATAGGGTTAAAGGATAGTTTTGAAATGTCACATATGTAAACCATGCTGTGGTATTTACTATCGGAAGAAAGCACTATAGAGATTGTTCTTGACCGTGCTGAAAAGCTGGAAATTTGTAGATCCGCTCGTAGACGGCTTTACTGATTCCAAGTTGAGACATTACAACGTACAATAATAGGTGACTGTACTGGAATCCTGTCTCTCTTGAAAGGACATGTCCCCGAAGTAGCTTTGTGTGATGTAGATGGCGAAGGACTATCTACTTGCTCAGAAGAGGATGTTTAATATCTGGTATGTTTTTCAGCTAAATCTATAAGTTCGTAACTTCGTCATTTTTCCAGTTGGATATTTATTTATTTATTTTATTGGCCAATTAATTCTACAGTTCATTGAAAAAATGTTGAAAATGTAACTAAAACATCCGTAGTAAATACAAAAATTTATACTTTTAGAGAGTTAATTCTCGGTCACTTATCTCTTTTAATATTTAACGGCCTGTGACAAAAAGAATCGTAGAACTTTAAAGAATAAATTTCGTAGAACTTTAAAGAATACATTTCAAACAATCTGTGGCCGCGGGAGACCCCGCGTGACGCGACGTGTTTAGAATGGCCCAATGTCATGAAGTAACGTTATATTGCGAAAATAGGAACTCACTACATATGGGGCACCATTACCAATTTACTGACTGACTTACAACATATTGATCAAATAATTATCCATAAACTATTGACATATTTTGAGGCGGTTAAAGACAAGAGGCCCCGCGGAAGACTTTGCCTTTTGAATACGAAACAACCAGTCAAAAATCGAATTTAGCAAAAAAGGTTCCACGGCATGAAAATGTATAACAGACAAGTCTAAAACACTTCCGCTACAAACAAACTTTTGAATCGTCACCCGTCCAAAACTGAATTTGAAAAAAAATCCCAATCCGTGTGCAAGAATGGACCTTTTCTGGTGATACCCATATGTAAAGAGGAGCAGTCCAAAATACATCCGCTAAAATAGAACTTTGACATAATCACCAAAGTCCAAAAATGGATTTTACAAAATCCCCCGGCCTCTTCGTGCAAGAATGGACTCTTCCCCCATGTAAAATTGCAAGTTAGAGTAGTCCAAAATAACCCCACTGAAATACTAGTAGTCACCAAACTCCAAAAAGGAATTTTAAAAAAATCCTACGTGCAAGAATGGACTCTTCCAGCACACTCAATTGTTAAATAGACCAGTACAAAAATACACCCACTGAACGACTTACATAATCACCAGTCCAAAGATGAATATAAAAAAAAATGAATTAAAAAAACGAACCCCTCCGTGTAAGAATAGACTCTAACAGATAACATCAGGCTCGCTGGTTCCTTTTTAATTAAGTTATATATACATACAGGCCTGCCACTCAGAAAGTCCCAAAATGCTGTGACCATTGGAAAATAACCAAAACAAATTTTCCCAAATCATTTTGAACTGGTCCATGCCAAAATCATTTATAGGTTATTTAAATAAATATCCAGTGCACTCCTGTACCAAAATTCAGATCATTTGGTTGTAAAATGAGTGTTGAGGAGCCAAAAGTGTCTCTTTTTTTAACAAATAGCAAAATGAAACGTTTTTGTAATGTATGCTAAAGGTGTTATTGATGCTATGTGCGCATATGTTGGGGTCACTCTTATACCAAATTTTGTACTCTGTACCAAATATCAGGTCATTAGGATATAATACCAAAAACTAAGTATTCATTTTAAAGGCAGATTTTAAAAAGAAGTAAATATCTTCTAACTCTATGGGTACTGGCCCACTCTATCTCTGTACCAAATTTCAAGTCATTCGGTCCTGGAACGACGGAGTTAAATCAATTTGTAGATTTGTCAAGAGAAAGAAAGAAGAAACATTACCAACACACATATATCTTATCAACGCCTTAATCAACCTGAGTTTCCTATACAGTCAAACCTGTCTATGTCGGACAAATGTGGTCACTGTATTGAGTATGCCTGTCCCGTCTGGAGCCCTGGACTTACGTCGACCCAAACAGCCCAGATAGATAGAACATTCAGCGTCTTGCCTGTCGAGTTATCCTCGGTAGAAAGCTATTCAAGGTACTCGGAAGCATGCGACCTACTAGGACTACCCACTCTCCAGCAACGACGGGAACAGCTTACTAAGAAGTTCGGCTCCACTTTGCTGCAATCAAGAAAACACTCATACAGTGGCTCCCACCAACTCGAGGTGAAACCAGTGGACGGTGTACCAGATCACATAGCACTGACCACTATCAATGCTAGAACGGAGCGGTTTAGGAACAGTAGCATTCCGCACATCGTCCGACTACTGAACTCATGAACTGTGTTTTTTTACCTTATCTGTCAATTTTATCGGTCAACCGAATCTGTATATAAATCTGTATATATTTTGATACGTTTGATTTCTGTAAACGATTTTAAATCTCCCCGTTATGTTGTCCATGTTACAACTATCTATGTTAGTACGTGAGCAATCAGGGCCAATTTCTGAGTCCTGCGAATCTGTACTTTTAATGGACCCAATAAGCCATTATTGTTATTATTATTATTATTATTATTATTATTATTATTATTATTATTATTATTATTATTATATTATTATTATTATTATTATTTTTATTTATATTATTATATTTATTATTATTATTATTAATTATTATTATATATTATTATTATTTATTATTGTATAATGATCTGATCAATCGATCATGAATCAATACGTACTCATGTTTTCAGCACCCACAACTTCTGTGACGAATAAGTACACATTTTATTCGGTTTGGTAAAATCGTCGACAACGACTTGCATTCTAACGCTCAAGGCACGCCGCTTCTGCCAAAAGGACCCGGTCGGGAACTTGAAATCCTCGCTAACTACGATTTTCAACCAGCGCAGGGTGACATACGGCTGTTGTATGGTCGCAATTGGCAGTGTTTCTGTATCTGTGGGACCGGAAATCGTGTGGCCGTGGCCGCGCTGTAGTGGTGGCTGCTATGCTATGACTATTTCTTAATGCATACGTCAATGGGAAAAATCCAAAGGACTGACAAAAATTGGCCTCATTTAGCATGTGGCTGCTATACAGAGGTGGTTGGTAATACATGTTTGACTGTAATTATTACTTCTTCGTCGTCACTGCACCAAATCGGATATTTAAGCATGCTTAATGGGATTCGTAAATGAAGCTTAAACATTTGAATATGATTAAGCTATTATTAAGCTACATTAAGAAGTCGTAAATGCCACAACTAAAAATCGATATTTAAGACACATTTAAGAAAAACGTTAAGTCACACTTAAATATGTAAATACTTTACATATTAGTTAACGTACACTTAACTTTGCCTTAAAGATATGACATTAATTTGCGCAGTTTTGCCAACAAAGTTTATATGTATTGACTAATTAAAAATAATCATCGCTTTTACTCTTCATTTTAATTATTTCATATACTATGCATTTAAACGCCCATTAGGAGAGTTTAAAGTCGTTTATTTAAGCTTTATTTAAGCTGCTTAAAGTTGGTGGTAGCAGCATCTGTCATCAGTCTAATTTTTTCTTCAATTAATGGATTTTGAATACTATACTCCTTGATATCTTGTCATACTACAGTTTATTCAAAAGCTTCTGCGCACACGCCTTTTATAATTACAGTGAGGAGGCAAAAGTCCTGCAGAAGCGGACAACACCAACTCTGCATTGTCATAATACTGCCAAAAAAATATGTAGTACAATTTACTGATATATGTGATAGAGTTTCAGATATAAAGACATAAAACGTAACAGGACTTAGATCCTAAAGCTATAGCATGCAATGCCTAATTGTTTTAGATTCGAAGGCGTCGCGTAGGAGACGGCCTGTGCAGTCTACGCAAACTAAAACAGAACAAAACAAAGCATCATACAAATATTTGGTTTACCGATATGTGGTAACTGATTTTCTCGAATTATGCACATTTTCAGCCTTGTAAATACTTGCACAGTATCAAAAGATCGACCAATATGAATGCAGAACACAAATGTGAAGTAGCGGGTTTAATGAGAGCCAGCAAGTGTATCTAGGTCATAAAACAACATTCAAGTTCCGAGCGGGTTTTTTCTTTTTTTACATATCCACTGACTCAGCCCACGCCATCTTTGTTTCAATCCATTTCTAAGCTTTAAAACACAATCAAGTACCAAATTGTACCATAGACACCACAGAAAGTCGTTCATACTGGATCACATAAAGTTCATGTTTTCATAACTTTCATTATTAGATAAACGCGCTGCAGCAGTCTCTCCCAGGCTGGGGGCTGAATTTCCTCGGCACAATAAGAATTCATTTCTGCAAGGACATTCTATATTACGATTTTTAATGTCTTTGATTTCCACCAGGCTCATCTGCTAGCTCACTTTCATGATTTGACTTTTCCTGCTGGCTTTAATTGACCTTATCATTTTGTTATTTGACTGAACTTATTAATTATTTTTCTATGCGGTGGTAAAATGTACAATTTCTAGACGTGATTTCTGCATGGGCAAGCTTATGTATTTAGACTGGAATACATTTTACACCCTTCTTGGGCTGTTGACTTAGACCCTATTGTTCAATTGTGAAAAGGTCAGCAAGCCTGTCTATGAATAACAATAGCAATACACATAACATAGACCATCATGTCTGCTGACTATGCAAATCATTGTTTCAATTTAAACAACGCGTGAATTGGACCAATCAGCACTCGCGCTCCTAATTCAAATCAGGTCTGTCATCATTTTGTTATCGTAGCTTGCTTGGGTGTGGACCTGCTAAGGCTCCAACGTATACTATAGTAACTCAGCCCAGGGGACGCAGAATATAATGGCTCCAGGACACAAACACCGTACGATCACCAAGAACAACAAAGCCGTGAGCCTGGCCGGTCGGTCGACTATTGCTGGCCTGGACAAGAATTGGATCACCCTGCTTATTGGAGGAAAGCGCTAGCCGGCCAATGGATACCCTGTGAAGCCAGAACTCCTAAGAGCCAGTGCGCAAAGGTTTACCAATCCCCCGCGCCCGGGCCCAAAACACCCCGCCCGTCTGCCGATCCAGCTACTTACGTCGGCCCCCGACTATCGCTTTGCCTCTCGGGAGAAGCAGCGATAGTCGGGGGCCGACGTAAGTGGGGCCAGCTGGTAGTGCGGGGCGCGCGTTGGGCAGGCGAGGATCGGTATTCTCGTTACCCAGTTTGGTTTCCTAGAGTAGGCAAGGGAGCGCAGCGGTGTAACTCCCCGGGCCCTTGCAACATGCCGTATCAGCCCGATACAACGCCGCGCGGGCGAGCGCGCCGGCTACGATTATGGGGCATGTATCTCATTCAACCCTGAACGAAAGTTACGTAGTTCAAGATCGTTCAGAGACGACCTGGAGGCCTGAGACTGACATCTGAATGGACGGAACTGGACGAGAATGCAGAAAGCAAGATGCTCTACTGGCCCAGGAGTGAATGCATCACGCCAAGACATAGAGGGTGGAGCTAAACATGGCATATTTGATTGCGTGCATGTGCAAAGATTGGAACACAACAACGGCTGGCCATAAAAAAACAAACAAGAAAGGATACCTGAATTACATAACATTACACCACATTACATAAAAGATACATTCACTGACACATGATCGTAGTATGAAAATCATTGAAATAAGAAAGCTTATGTCAAGCTTAAATATCGATATTACAACTGATTTACAGATCTTAAATGAGTGCCATTAATTACTCTTTAAGAAATCTTTAAGACAACTTAAATCAAATCTTTTACGGTACTTTACAGAGCTTAAAGGTAGCGTAATCATTTGGAATTAAGTATGCTTTACGAAACTTAAATTGCTTAAATGTGTGCCACTACGTGCCGTTTACGGACGTATGTATTTATGGCTTAAACATAATATTTACGAATGCTTAAGTATTGCGTAAAGTAGACGTAAAGTAAAATGCCAATACGGCACCCTTAAGTACACTTTAAGAGAGCTTAAAGAGCGGTTTTCATGCAGTGCGTGTACAAGATGTGCATTGAAAAATTACTTATTGTCATTGGTAAAATACAGGGCTTCTAGGAGCTACTATTATTTCCGAAATATCCCAAGGTATTTTGTCTCCTCATTCCGTTTTGGTTAAGTCCGATTTAAGCTTGTTGCTTTTTATGGTATGCAAATGACATCCATTTCATTTTCAGATGTTTGGGTTTGCAGATAGTGTTATCACTAGTGACCGTCCTTATGGTCTGCCTTATAGATGATTCCCACGAACCTACCCCAGAAATTGAGAGAAATGGATATCGCAGCTACATTGTGGGCAAATGGCACCTTGGATTTTTAGAAAAGAATACATGCCCCTCAAAGAGGATTCGATAGATTCTATGGTAAGGAAAATAGCTTTTTAACCAGTGTACATTATGATGATGATGACATTATGTTTATTATTTGTTCAGCTGGCATATAAGATAATATATTGACAGGTTAAGCTTACACGGGTCATCATTCATATTTACATTAATTGTGTCTACGTTTGACATTTACTACATTACACTAAAACGATCATTGACTAAGTATTAATGATTGTACAAATACACACCATACTGATGTGGAAAGTTGGTGTAATGGAATTTTTAAAAAAATTACGTATTTTTTCAATTTTTTTTTTTCAAGTAATAACTCGCTCAAGAATTTTTGTTTAGCTCTGGACTATTAGTACTGATGTATACTTTACAGGGCCTTATTCAAGATTATTTTTTTGCGTCAGTCTTCCTTACTCATTTCACTTTCCACGGGTACGGGGCAAGAAGAACTGGCTCGAATTCAGCACGTTTATCAGAAGAGTGGATTGTACTATTAGTGTTTATTAGCGTTCCCCTTATCAATTGCATGTGTAACCCTGATTAGTTGATTGGCGGGGCATCAGGGCTCACTCCAGCAAGAACTAAATCTCAGATTCAAACTTTTGCATGAAGGCCCCAAACTGGGACGTAAGATTTAAAAAAGATGGTCTTGGTCGGGATCTGAACGTGTGGCTAGGAGCTGCACGTTTACACGAGTGACTTAGTTCCGCCGTAAATGTAGCTTCCTGACCACACCGACAACCTGTTGGCAATCCTGTTATTTGGACATGATCATGGGGTTAGCCTGGAAGTAAAAACAAACCTTCTCCCATGAATAAACACTGTAGTGTCAACATTCAAGTCAAATCGACTTCGATTAAATGTTCATAATGCTTTTTATATCAATTTTGAAAAGAACAATGATATACAATATGCAATAAAATCCCAGTGCAAACTGAATTAATCTTCACTGTGAAATTTGTGTTGACAAGGTTACTTGACGGGTGGTGAAGACTATTGGACACACAGGAGGCCAAACGGTTACGCAAGAGATCCATCAGCATTTCATGGGCTGGATCTACGAGACCAAGACAAGCCTGTGTTGGATCAGAACGGAACATACTCTACCCATCTGTTTGCTCAAAAAGCAATCGAATTTATTCTAAGCCATGAACGGAGCAAGGTATGCCGTTATATGATATATATCTATAGTAACAAAACATGGACCTGTTTTTTTTTTATTTCTGAGATTGGGGCTTATTTGGCCAATTTATCTATAATTTCAGAACGTGATATTTAATCAATGATATTAAAGCTGTTAAGACCTTTATTTTCATGGCAACCTTATCGAGGCCAATCCGGAAAAAAATATCTGATGAGATACGTAATATGCATTGAAACTATTCTTTGGATGGATAAAGTTGAATTTTAGGACCCTATTTTATAAATCAAATACCAAAATACAAGATGTAAAACTTTATAGATGGTCTGCTTGGGTGGCTTGGTAACGCTACACAGTGAATTCAGAGGGCACATTTACTCTCAACAGTAAATTTAGGAGACCCAGGAACAATTTACTGTAAATTCAAGAGGAAGAGATATACAGGAAAAAAGACGCAAGTTTATTCTTAAAATGCTAGATCATGGTATTGGTATATATCCTACAACTTCTCATACGTTTTTACCGAGATTGGCTCATTGTTGATTAAGTTATTTTAGAAAGTTTATGCATGGTCCAGTGGGGTCAAAACTGACCCCAGCATTTTTGAAAGAATCAGACTAACACCTAAACAACTTATCGTATGATCACGAAATATTCAGAGAATGATGTGCATGTGAAACAGTATCATGGTACAAATTTTGTGTCATTATCATGTTATATGACGACGCCATGGAGTCATCAAGCTAATATTGGTCGCCATCTTTCATTTTGACTGATGACGTTATCAAATTATCATAATTATGAATCATGAAATTTACATTGCGGCCAAATATATGCGACCATATTTTAAAGGATTTTTAGGATCTTTTAAACCATCGCGTGGCACGGCAAAAACAAACGGAAAGAAGCATAATGGTAGTATGATCGTTTCATTACTTTGTGACTGGAGGGTAACCTCCGTCGACAAAGTATTGTGAGTTGTTTTTTTCGGTGAGCGTTCGCACCTATATCTCTAAGTTCCGTTTGCCGCATTCGTATGTGGTTTGGCACTTCACCTGTACACCGGTGTGAAATGATGCACGTACCTTTTGTTTGGCCGTAGCTGTTGTTTTAATCGATGTAATAATTTCAGAACCCCTCCCCCCCCCCTATATCTTCCGTATTGTGGAACAGGCAATGCTGTTTCGGCGTTTGGTAACTAGATTATCTCCAAGCAGATACGGTGAGTTATGTGAACAGATGTTGCACCTATATCTCTACGTTATCCATCGGTGTTTCGGCCATTGGTAACACGGTTATCCCCAAGCAGATAGGGGTACTAAGGTCATTTGTCTCGCCAGTTGGTTCAATGAACAGAATCGTCTTCTGCTCTCGACAGTTGGTTCACTGCACCAGCTGACATCTGTCTGGGGTGTCCATGTCAATTTTGAATATGATAATTAACTGCATTTATGTACTTGAGCGTTTTGGGACCTGATGTGTTATATTCAGTTTGTGCTGTTAGATGTTAGTGCTGCGCCTTGCGTTACGCTGATGATGTGCTGGTATGTACTTGGTTTTATTACATAGGTTGTTGGCGTTTGTCCCCCTATCATACATGTAAGTGTGATACCAAGAGTATTTTGCGCTGTTTTGCGGTGAGCGTGCGCCCGTGACACCACACATTCAACAACATCAAGGATATTACCTGCTTAACCTACAACATGTAAAGACCAAAATTAAGTCACAAAGTTTGTTACCTACGGTCACATGAGGATCATATTTTTTCTATGCACACATAGCCGATGTTTCTCTACCTGCCCTTTCAAGCCGTGCATTCACCTCTCGAAGCACCTACGAAGTACGTCGAGAAATACAAGGACGTTACACACCCTCTTATCAAGATTTATGCGGCGATGGTGACAGCGATGGACGAAGCAGTAGGAAATGTAACCGATGCTTTAAAAAGGACAGGGCTATGGGACAATACTGTTCTAATCTTTTCTACGGGTGAGTGCAATAATGCCTGTGTGTTCTGGCACCAGGTGATACCAATGTGATTATATTGATTTCCCCAAAATAATGCGACCGCGCGTGAAAACATAGGGAAAACACCAGTGCTCAGGAAGTTTTAACAATTGCATAAGTTCTTATAACATGATATAGTGAACAATGAATAACTTTTCTTAGCTCTTTTGTGACAATGTTTCTGGCCCGAAACGGATTATTGCCTCGTTACAAAAATTAAAAACAAGGTGTTTCATGTCATATCATTATAGCAGGTTATAATATTTCTAAAAGTCTGAGTATAAATTTTTGGCACTTTTCAACGGTCAGATGATAAAGTAAGATAATGAACAGTGTTTCTAACGACATAGTTGTTGCCATTATTAATAGATTCGTTTAACTCTCAAGCACCCGACTTTTTTTTCGACTAAAATGACCGAGTGGGGTCCAAACGGACCCCAAAGTGTTTTGTTCATAACATCTCAGTTCCAATTCTTATCAGTGACCATTGTACATACATTGCTTTGTCAATGTAGGAGGAATATTTTGACCTGTAATAGTGTTGCTAATTCCATCTCATCATCATAATTTATGCAAAAGATCAGAAGGACCATGTTTTGCATTTAACCTATTCTGACCAGAGAGGGGAATTTTGAGGTCCTCAGCAACTTTTATGTCACATAAGCTACGAAACTTTGTCATAAATCACAAAATATAGTTAGCAAACATTTTTAGTCAATAAAATAAGTGTCTCATTTTGGGGGTTGCCATAGCAATGGAATTCTAAAAGACATATTTTTGCAAAAAATTGTCAATTTCGATTTAACAAAAAAGGTTTTCTTGGTAAACTACATTTGTTTTCTAACAACAAATAAATTCTAGGAAATGCAACGTTATTTTCATGATTCAAAATTCATAATTTATGCTTATTTTGAGACGTCCTTACTCAAAATACAAGATAGCCACCCTTATTATCTAAATGACGTCAAAATGTCGTCATATTACATGGTAATAAAACAGAAGTTTCTATGAGGTAAATTAATCTAGTTTTACATGTTTGTTATCCTCTGAACATTGGTGGTAATACGATATGTAGTCTCAACAGTTTGTTAAAAACTGCACTTTTTTGCTTGGGTCCGTTTGGACCCCAGACGGATTTTGACTTTGACTGACTTTGATTCTATTTAGTTCCACATTTAGCAGACAATATTATGTTGCCAGCCATTCTTCTGAACACGGAGTTTCTATATACTTTCCACAGTATTGAACCAATCTTCGTAAAAACTTCGGAGAAGGTGTAGAAGATATAGATCGACAAAGTCACGGAATGATTTTTTTCAGATCAAAAATGTTCAAATGCTACATCAAAATTTACGCCTGGGGTTTAAATGGACCCAACTTGTTTGTTTGAGGGTTAATCCTGCACAGTAAAAAACACGTAATGGTGTAATTAGCTATGTAACGAAGATGATGATTTGAATGACTTTTATTTCTAATTCTGTTCGTTATTTGTAAGCATTTCTAAATCAATGGATACATTTTATGTAATATACTTCAGTTTAGTAAGTACATACTTCAGTTTAAGATAACTTCCAAGGATGGCATCTTTTAATTATGCAATTTTTTTTAAATATTACATAATCGGAACATACATATACACATACAAACACATCCTTAATTTCACTGGATGGCCTTGTCGGCCACAGCTGCTCTTCCCAGAGGTCGAGTGTAAGGAGGTAGGTGGTCACGGGAACATCAATATGAATAGGTCAACTATTTGGTCTTTTTCTTTATTAAATTTTCGTTTGCAATTTCGATATAATGGGCCAAAAAAGTCGTGTCATGTTTTTGAAACATTTGCAAGGCGTTTTGAGACTATCAACTATGTACGTTCAAAAGGAAAGAAGAAAAAAGAAATAAGCTCCTTGTAACATTAGTTCTGTCGGTTTCTGTACTGAACGACGGAACAACCCAACACAGATCAAAATAAAACGCATCAACGTAAAGTTCTTAATGATGTTCAGTTGCCCGCTAATTTGAAATGATTTGAGTTAGACCTTACAACTTTGCCAATCTTTACCCGACTTCAAGAACATGCTAAAAAGTCATTATTAGACAACCAGTCATTCAATCCTCAAACATAAGAGTGGGGTCCATTTGGACCCCAGGCGTCAGTTTGGAGCTGCTATTGGTATTTTTTCTTTTATCTGAAGAAAGAAATTCGTGAATTTGTCACTCAATATCTGCTATATCCTCTCCTAAGTTTTTACGGAAATTGGTACAATACTGTAGAAAGTATAAAGAAAAGTTGACGATTATCCGTCTGGGTTATAAACAGGCAAAATATGCATCTAATAAAACAAACTTTTAAGTCCCACCCCTTAACTAGTAATCGTATGACCACCGAATTTCGAGAGGATAATAGACATTTAAAACTAAATCCTCACATTAACGTTTGTGTCATCATCATATAATGTGACGACATTATGACGTCATTTAGTTAAAAGGGCAGCCATCTTGGATTTTGACCTATGGCGTAATGAAATTAGCATAAATCATAACTTTTGAATGATGAAAGTTTCATTGAATTTTATAAGATTGACATGATGTAAGAAAACAGGTGTAGTTTACAGAGAAACCCTTATTCAAATAGAAATTGGCAAATTTTGGCAAAAAATATTCAGAATTCCGCTGCTAGGGCAACACAAAAGAATAAAGAAAAATTACCAAATTTGGTAGCTTCATCGCTAGACTTTCATGAGTTATGCGACATCAAAGGGGCTGAATGCCTCAAAAGTCCACTCCCTGGTCAGAATAGGGTTAGTGCAAAACGTGATCCGTCTGATCTTTTGCATAAATTATGATAATGAGCTGGACTTAGCAACACCTTTACATGTCAAAATATTCCTCTTACATTGACGAAACAATGTATGTACAATGATCACCGATAAGATTGGAAATGGAATTTTATTGAACAATCAATCGGACCCCACTTGGTCATTTAAATCGCAAAGCAGAGTTCCACGACCCGATACATTCGCCAAATGATTGGAACCTTTAAAACTGGTTTATTAATTTTGTTTCTCATCAATCATATGCTTATCATCCTTGTCACCCTTGTCATGTTTAGAAAGAAGGCTTTAATCGCTTGTTTTTCTTATTAATAATGCAAGGACTTAATTTACATAATTGATGAAGAAATTGTATAATTCCATTGCTTTCAATTGCTGGACTTCAATAAATATAACACATGTTCATTATGATAGCTGGAATATAAGCAGATACCAATTATGGTAATGAGGGACTTATTTACATAATTTTTAATAATGTAAATATTGCAAAACCGCTTTATGATCCGATGACCCTGGCCCTTTGACTTTTTTTTTTCAAACAAGACCACTACACTATTTTTTCCATGCCAGGTAACAATCACGAAAACACCCCTTTTAATCAAAATCGTGCACCCCTTCCCTTCAATTACTTATCATGATGCATCCTTATCAGCCTGGCTTCCCAGTGGGGGGCTAGTTGACAGTTTCCTCTCAGTACAGTAGATTAGGTTTCTGTACAAGGTTTCTTGCGGTTTTGAAGGGAATATGACCTTAGCTTGTTGATATCCTACAACAAAGACTAATACGTTCATGAACATTTGCTATTTTAGACTGATTACATATGGGTGTTTCCAAAGAAGAAGATTTCCATTGTGCTCTTTATCTGCAGTCTGACATGTACTAACTGAATTCCCCACCCTGGGGACCTACCGGTGGTAAGCATGCTGTTGTTTACAAAGAGGAGAGTCTAATTTGGGAGGACACCAGATTACAGCGTGCCTAGAGCGGAGTGTTTTGTAGGCTAATCACTTACGTTGAAAACGTGAAATAATGACACAAAAGTGTCAAAAATTGGTAGTAAATCTGAGATTTCTTAGTTCTAGAATATTTCAAATTTGAGCGCAAAAAAACTCCGTTGTTTAGCTTTAATTCGTCTAATGATTTGCTGATTTTCACGGGGAAGAGTGTGCACAAGGCTTTTTATCCCCTTCCACGTTGCCTTGCTTTCTTTAATTTGCTTTATTTTGGATTTTGAAAACAAATTGCAAATAAATCATCGTCAGCACATTGTAAAGGAACCTATGTTTGATCATGTAATACATGAATATCTTATACCTCTACTTTTTAGATAATGGAGCGAGGGAAAACGCTGGAAGTAATTGGCCATTGAGGGGTTGGAAAAATACATTATGGGAAGGCGGAGTGCGAGGTGTTGGATTTGTCAACAGCAAACTACTTAGAAAAGGAAACCGAAAAAGTGATGCTCTTATTCACATTTCCGATTGGTTTCCTACTTTACTTCGCATCTCTCGTTCCGTTTCGAATGGCACAAAACCATTGGATGGATTTGACATCTGGGACACAATAAGGTATTTCACAGCTAAAGATCTTCCGTATGCATGTACATGGTGTTAAGGAAATAGCAAAGAAACCTGTTAAAACATTTTACTGCATAAAATGTGAACTAGAGTAAATACTCAATAATGTTTTGAGAAAATTAATTTAGAAACTAACAGTGTCTTCTTCTTTTACTGTCTACTTAGGTGTTTTCTCAAACGATATGGTATATATCTTCATTTGGAAACAACAGATAATTGTCAAACGAGTCAATCATTGTTTTAAAGAAGCCTGAGGCTATTGACAGGATCCTCCTGTCAACAGGGGAAAAAAGTGCACTGTTCACAGGACCGTCCTGTCAACAGTAGAAATCTTTGCACTGTTCACAGGATCGTCCTGTCAACAGTAGAAAACTTTGCACTGTTGACAGGACGATCCTGTCAACAATGCAATATATTCCACTGTTGATAGGACGATCCTGTCAACAGTTCAAAGTTTTCTACTGTTGACAAGACGATCCTGTCAACAGTGCAAATTTTACCACTGTTGACAGGACTATCCTGTCAAACTATGTCTCTATCAAACTAAAAAATACCAGGGCTCGAAATATCACCTGCATATGCAGGTTAGTGCAGGTAAAATTGGAGCTGTGCAGGTATTTCTGGGGTCTACCTGCACCTAACCTGCACCGGTCCGTGTACTGGTTTTTATACATAAATATCCTATAGTGTAGGTGCATGTGGATTGTTATTAGCTGCATTGACAAATTGATAGATAAGCAATGGTAGTCATATAGAAACACACACTGATGGTCCTTTCAACAGTGCCAATTAATTCACTGTTGACATGAAAAAATCCTGTCAACATTGCCGATTTTTCTACTGTTAGTGCAAAGTTTTCTACTGTTGACAGGATCGTCCTGTCAACAATAAAAAGTTTTCCACTGTTGACAGGACGATCCCGTCAATAGCCACAACCTTTAAAGAAACTCAAGATAACTGTGTATTGTCTTTGTTTAAAATTTAAAAAATCCAAAATTACAAATTAAGCATTCGGGATACCAACGAAATTGTCGAAGCATTTACAAGCAACTTGCATCATTGAAAATTTGGAATAAGTAATAGGCCCACAATAGCCTTTTATCTCCATTAAATTTCCAAAGAGCTTATATATTCAAATCTTTTAAAATCGAGTTTTTTTTAATTTTAGAGGGGGGGGGGGTCTCTTAATCTCCTGTAACTCTTGAACAGCTTTTATATTACAATTTTATATTTAGGGAAAGATCTAGACATTAAAAGCTGTTAAAAATTGACACCATTATAACGTGATATAACGTAGTTATGACGTCATAAATTTATTTGTTTTGGTTGAATCAACGGAAAAAGGGTATTCCCAGGAACCTTTAACGTATGCCACAAAAATGCAAGTACAGATACAAGATGATAATGTTTGTTACGTCTTGTGTCATGTTAATGACGTCAAAATGGCCTCATAAAATTAAGTCACACATATCCTAAATACCTTTCGGTATCCGCTATCCAAATTGTGTAAGAAAATATCAGTTATATAGCATGTTAAGAAATACATTGATAGAACAGAAATTAGTGATTCTCCTCAAATATGCCTGCCGACAAACTGTTGCCATTGGAACACGAAAAAAGAAAATAATCAAACCGTATAAAATTGTTTCCAAATCTATCTTATGAAAATTCACAAGATTTGGTGCCTGCAGCGTTAGCCGTTCTGGCGTTATACGACATGTACTTTTGCGTCCTACGTGTCAGTTTAGAGTTAATAAAGTCCGTCTCTGTGTATGTGGTAACCATATTCAGACAGGGCTTTTTTGGTCATCTCATGACGGGGGATGGACTTTTGAGATCCGCCCCTTTTAACTCCAAATAGAGTCATCATCATGACGTACTTTTGACGTCATCAATTTGACTATTTAGGCTGGAACCATGGGAAAAATGTATTTCCAGAAAATGTCAAGGTAGACTACAATAACGTAACAGCAAGTTCAGATAACAGTGTGTTATGTGTTGCCAAAGGAACATCATTGACGTCAAAATGACTTCAGTTTGGGTCAGCCGTCATAATAAAATTTTACATTTACTTTCGTAAGTTCTATAACAACTTTATCATATATCCATCACATGGGATTTTCCAAAATACATTTTTTTGCGAAAAAGGCAAAAGACCATGGAAATAGACTAAAACGTTTATTTGAACGTTTCTTGATAAATACATAACAAGTAGTTACGGATTTTGAGGGGTAATCAGCTAGGGATTCTCCTTGATGTTGTCATGGGGTTTGCCATGTTGAATTTTGGCCAATTACGCCATCAAGTTAGCATAATTTATTCATATTTAATCATGAAAGACATTTTAAAAAACATATGATTTTGCCTATTAAAAATACAGCAGTAATACTGCAAATAAACTTAAAATACATTACTAAAATTAGCGTTGGCCACAGCAAATAGTAATAATGGACGATTTACAACATTCCTGAAATTGTTGCAAATAAAATTTCAGAAAAAACTGTAGAATTTCTGTGCCTCTATCGTAAGCCGTTCTGACGTTAGTGACGTGAGCCATCAAAGTTGGCTCGTGCGCAACCCCCCCCCCTCCCCCCGGCTGTATAGTGTTAACTAAAACATGGCCTGAAACATGCTAATTTTATGCTGCCATAGCAAAAAATTGCCATATGATACGTCGTTTAAAAATTGCGAACGTGGGCATCAATAAACCTTCAACTTCCGGTTTGCAAACACAAAAGTCCGATAAGAATATTCTTGGCATAGTGTAGTTTTGCGAATTAGTGCTGGGAATAAAGGCAGGTTTCTTTTACAGATTTGGCTAGCATAAGTGGGGACCTGGGCTTTAGTATTACAAAAAAATGACCCTAAATTCGGTAAAGGCGTTTTCAACATCGTATCGTAACGGTCTTCACGTTTTCGCATGGTAATTATATAAGGTGATTTTTTTTATGTGGGCTCGTTTTTGCCTATTTTACACAAGGACAGTCTAGATACATCTGTTTCTTTCAAGTTTTGATTCAAACAGATGACTTAGAAAATTCCAAAGTTGGATATCACCAATGGGGGATCAATTTTTGATCAATGTTTATATAAAATTCGCCTTTTTGTGTTTTGTGTTATAGTCTTCTGATATCAAACGTACACAGGGCGAAAGCGCCACCGGAAGGGCCCATTCTCGCAGAGAAAGAAGTTTTAAAGTAAAAGTTTTAAACAGTTTTTGCATTGCATGTGTAAAAGCAATATTTGTTCCAAAACGGGCCTTTCTAGAGTCCTATCAAGTTGCTTTTGCCTTATATGATGAAGAAAAATATGTCCAAAGGTTTTTGATTAAGGGTATTCTTTTTTTATATAAATAATCATCCCACGTATGCATTGTAAAAAAATTCGATAATGATCATTATGTCGGCTGTGTAAACAATACTTTCATTTTATTATTCTAACATTGTTTTCGACAAAATGACAACATCAGTAATTATTTCTTTAAAGACACTTAGCAATAATGGGCTTTATCTTATTAGCACGGGAACACCATCTCCGAGAAAAGAAATCCTCCATAACATTGATCCTCTTCATCGGAAAACGGCTTCGTCCTCGTTTAATTTACTATATGACGATATATTCAACATCTCCGTTTACGCTGCCATCCGATCTGGAGACTGGAAGTTACTGACGGGTGATCAAGGTGAGAGGTCGACGTGCCATTACAAACTTTGAAATTGTCGAATTTCATACGGAATGTCTGAGAAAAGTGTACAGCACGTCTATGCAGACGGGGAGCGGGTGGTGGGTGTGGTTGCTAAAACTGCCTGCGCCACCTTTGACATCGTATAGCTTCCAAACGACTTGTGGTAGAACAACCGAATTGGTGAATTTTCCTGGAATATTGTTGGCAAAAATTTACAAAAAAAAGTAACTTTATGATTTTTCATTTTGGTTTAAACAATGGGATTTTAAGATTGTCTTGCTAAATAACACTTGTTTACATATGTCTTTAATATCTAACATATATTTGTGTGACATAAATATAAATATATATTTAGAAATTTTGCTAAAGCGATGACGTAATTGGTCAAAATCCAAGTTGGCCGAAAATATTATAATGAAAATTATAACCAGCTTTTTTTATCACTCCGATTGCATCACTACTTTTTATTTTCTTACAGAAAACATTGTAAAATGACATAACACTCAGTCTCATTGAAATGTAAAAAATGGCATTTTTTTGGTCGAACACTAAATCGGCTTTATTTTAAGTGAAAACTACCTGGTTGTTAAAAATTCCTCGTTTAACCCTATTCAGACGGAGGGGGGGGGCTTTTGAGGCCTGCACCAACTTAAATATCCTATAACTCCAGAACGGCTCACGCTAGAGCCACCGAATTTGGTGAGTTTTCTTAAGTTCACGAAGTTTGACAAATTCTCCATTTTTTCATGTTGCAATGGCAACCCTTTGTTGCATGCAGTTTGCCAAAGATCGCTAATTTCGGCTCTAACAATGTATTTTTGACGTTAATTTGCTATATTGCTGCTATTGTCTTAAATGAATAAAATCCTGTGTTATTTAGTATATAATTCATAGATAAGAAATAAATTGTGCAAATTTAAATGACGTCATCAGCCCAAATCCAAGATGACGGACCGTATGGTCAGATCAAGAATAACTAGGTTATGAAAAAGTATTTTTTGAAAATTCAAGGTGGCGGATATGATATGGCGGAGCAAAGTATCATAAATGTGCTTGGCGTAATTTCATGACGTCATTTTAACGTCATTGATGTTGATATATGACGTAATTATAATGTCATCAATTCGATTATCTGCACTTGCTGTTACATTTTTGAAGCATAACAAAGTTTTCTGAGAATACCCTTCCTTCATGGGCCGGCTAACACAATCGAATTGATGACGCCATAATTACGTCAACGTAGCGTGAGACGTCTCCTACATGTTAAATGGTATGTCTACATCATTGCCTTTGCTGGCCATACGTCACGTCCTTTAAGAGTTAAAGGACTTAAAAGTGGAGAGATTTAAAAGCCATGGAGGGCTCAAAAGCCCCGAACCCCTCCACCACCACCACCCCCCACGTCCAGGGCGGACCAAAAAAAGCCCGGTCTGAATAGGGTTAACCAAAGCCAAAAAATGACAACTTATTCTTCGGTCACGTTGGTTATGTATTACAGGGCAGTTAGTGGTAACTTTACAGTAACAGTAGACTTTACTCTTTTTCTTCAAATGACTTACCTCATTGACTACATCATTAAGGTGTAAGTGCACGTCCCTAGGGACATTTAAAAAGTATGTAGGTTTTTTCACCAAGTCAATTAAAAAACTTGGAAAGCATCGAACAATGGTAACGTTTGTTACAGTCATTGCTGTACAACATTTTGTTGAGCAAAGTGGGATACAAGTAGCAGTCAACAGCCCTTTCTTGTTTCTTTAGACAGCCAGAAAAACTGTACAGCGTCACAAAAACGGTCATTTCTAGTCTTATACGTGGATATAATATAACCTTCAAGTCAGTTCAAACAAGGATTTAAAATTGAAGGCATTGATACAACATTACTTGAGCTCTTGTGTGAGATTTCCCACTGGGTCTAATATTTTTTTTATAATGTTTGGAGGATGTGAGGAGTCTTTTTAGCAACTGACAGCCTGATAGGAGATCTTTTGTGGTCCTGTGCAATGGCTCCAGAAATCGGATCTTTAAAGGTTAATTACTTTCTTCCGTAGCATGAAAGTTCATCTGTGTTGGTAGAATACATTATAGGCCCCCAAAGTTTAGCAATTTTTCTATACTTTTTTTGCGTTTTGATGAGAATTGCTTATTTCAAGCTGCTGTCGTTGAAGCATATATCCTACTTTTACCAAAGTTTTTTTTTTCTTATTCTAGGCCATGGCGGATGGAAAGATTCAGACACATCAGGAAGCAAATTCGAATATGCTGTCGACCCCCCGACTAAACATCTGTGGCTGTTCAATATTCGCAATGACCCACAGGAGAGAAGTGATCTGTCTGATCGGTACCCGGATGTTGTACAAGAGCTGTTACAGAAGCTAGCGGCATACAACAAGACTGCTTTGCCTCCATTTTGGCCCTCTCGTGACCCCAGGGCTAATCCTGCCTTACATGGAGACCTTTTTGGACCCTGGCTCTAGTAGTTAACGGTATACGTAGGCTCTTAACACCGTGTAGACGCGTGCCGGCGGTGATGGCTAAAAGTGCACGCTGCACCTTTCAAATCATATAGATTCCCAAAGGCTTTTCCATAACTATGCCACCCGATTGATATATCAAGGAAATCCACCTTAATTTATAACGTCTTAGTTTGCGCTTTTATCCGACAGTATGGGGTCATTTTTGACCCCAGGCGTATTTCTTTATCTGCCATAGCGACATTTTTCATCGGAGGAAAAATTCCTTCCATGAATTTATTTGTATGTCTTACAACATCTAACAATTTTTCACCGAGTTTTGCCCATTATTGTATAAGCTATACATGAAAGTTTGTGTCTGGTTCGGTGGGGTCAAAATTACCCCCAGCCAATTATGAATCATTAATTACGAAAAATCAAGAAATTTCCATAAAAGAACATGTATTCTTTATTATTGTATTACAGCAACAAGTTATTGTTTCTTAGATGAGTAGACACCGAATATTTTGAATGAAAGAAATATAGTATTTAGTGTAAAACAAAGTTTTTCAACATTCTGCATAATTATGACGATAAACACTAATAACATATGCTAATGAAAGTAAAAAAATTTCTAATTAATTAAAAAACAATATATGTACAGAATCTGCAGAAGGAACCTACGAGAAAGATCTTTGCGGGAAAAAAACAAGAGTTATTGTATGTATGTGTTTTGGTGGAGGACTATGGTGCATAATTAAGTAATAAACTAATTACTTTTCACAAATATTGTATCTTTTTTTGTCAAATAACATGATTATGCTATCAGTATTATTGTAGCATCCAAATGATTGATTGGAAATTGATAAGACAAAAGTAGTGTAAAAGTAAGTGGAGTATGGTAGATTTTTAGAACACAAGGTGGTTTCTCCTTATTGGAGTGGGGGATCATTCATTTCGCAATTTCAAATCGACTTACTGTACGATCACAAAATTTGCAGGGGTAATATGCTCGTTAAGTTTCATAATTTTTGAATTTCTTATCATTATGGCGTACTATGACGTAATTCTGGCGTCATAAATTAATTTTTTTGGGCTAAAACGGGGAATTCTTACAATACCTGAATATTTCACACAAAAAGTTAACAATAAAGGTTTCTTATCAATACCTAAGTATTATAAGACTTCTTTTGTCAAAAGCCGACGCAACGACGTCAAAAATGACGTCATAAAATGTTTACCTATCCGCTATCTTTGATTCTCAACCTTAGATGTCTTAAGATACATCTTTTTAAACATATAATGCTAAAACCCCATGAAGACGGATTGAAAACGTTTACAACTTCACATGAATGTTTCCTGTAAGAAAATACCAAGTAGTAATGAAATCCGACTGAAAAAAAGCTGGTTTTACTTGTTATCATGATATTGTCGGCCATGTTCGATTCTGACCAATTAATTCATCACATTAGCATAAGTCTTGCTAGGTATCTAAGATATATGAAAATAAGTATAGTTTCTCTCAGTTTCTCTCTTCAAAGTTAGCTTTTCTCAACGTTTATTGGTCAGTTAGGGTTGCCTCTTAAAACATATCTGCAAACATCACAGGGATGTGCGACGGCTTTAAGAGGGCGTTTGGACCAACCCAGAGCAAGACAGCCCACCTTAAGTCCACCAATAGGGAGGAGATCACGGATAAGAAGCAACAGATAAGAAGATGGGTGGGACATTACTCCGACCTCTACTCCGGGTAAAACAATGTCCCCCTCAGAGCCCAATACCTTTGAATGTCTGTCTGCCAACGATAGATGAACTCGACGTTGAGCCATCCTTTATAGAGTTTAACAAAGCCATCGACAGCTTGACAACCGGCAAGGCACCAGGCAGCGAGAAATCCCGCCGGACCTACCAAAACAATGCAAGACTACAGTGTATAAGGACATAAATCTTAGAAATAAGACATCATGTTTTGCCAATTAGAAATAAGTTTTAAAGTGAGAACATTGTTCTTGGTATAAAAGCATACGTCTTAGAAAGAACTCATTTTGGCAATTGTTTAGCTCAAGAGCAAATGTCTGTAAGGATTAATCAATGGTGGCAAGGTTAAAAAATCAATTTGGCTCATATTTTGCACAGTGATAGTACTTGGTCCACAACCCCTCAAAATAGCCTTCTTTTGGATAAAAACTCATTGTTGCCATAGTATCGGGCCAACAAAGTTTTTTGGCCAAAGTTCTCCCCAATTTCCACATCTCAAAAACACGACAATTGGCTTACTTTACGGCATTGTCACTCCAACACCTTTACTTTATCGTCAAAACAAAACAAGATCTGAAAAGGACAACATTTTTGCCTTTTAGAAATTGTTGTTTAGTTTCCAACGAGATAAAATTGAGTTCTTTGGGAAGATGAAAACAATACAATGTTTCGATCTTTAAATTAACGTAATTTTTGGCCCAATTTTGTAACGCTATAAGTACTGCTCTGGTAATTTTGTTGACTTGAAAATTGCACCCTGTATAGATGATTCGGTTATCTATGAATTGCATTGTTGCACAAATTGGGGTCTTGTTTGGTTGTCGCGGGGTCGTCCTCAAAAGTAGGCCACATTTTGCGTTTGACGAAAACTGTGAATTTTAGACATGTTCAAAGTACTACATGTGACAAAGTGAAAAGGAATTCTAACACAACTTCTTGTCAAAATGACATCTATGTATTACCTTTTGAATAAATGCTTGAAGAGTTTCAGATCGTACTGTTTAGTCCCGTGGTTGTCCCTGCAAGTAGGCCACTTTTTGCATTTGGCAAAAATTGTGAATTTCAGTCATGTTCATGTGAAAAATCCCAAAATTCAACAATTTGAAGTAATGTTTGCTCAAAGGGAAAATGAAGTACTGTGGGCACTCCTACACACCTACACGTGTATACATTTGTGGTGTGCATACACACCTACAAATATACATTTTTAGTCAAAAATGGCCAAAAACCCTAGAAAAACTCATTTCTGGAGTAAACAATGAATAAAGCGTTGATGGGGTTCTGTGGTCATATGTCAAACGCACCTATGTACCAAGTTTCAGGTCATTTGGTTTTAATACAAGAGCATAGGAGCCAAAAATAGACATTTTTAGTCAAAAATGGCCGAAAACCCTAAAATAACTAATTCTTTCAGGGATGTATGAAGAAAACGTTGATGTTCTTCTGTGATCATATGTCCAATGCACCTCTGTACCAAATTCCAGGTCATTAGCTTGTAATACCAGGGCACAGGGGCCAAAATATACATATTTTGTCTAAAAATGACCAAAAACCCTAAATATCATAAATTCTAAGGCCTCTATCAAGAAAGTGAACACCTGGGGGTATTTGCTATTTCTACCACCCTGCCAAAATTCAGCTCATTTGACCCAAAAATGAAAAATTTAATACCATTTGAAGATTTTGACAGGAGAAATCAAGGAAAAAACAGTATTGCATCCATACTGTAGTATGGATTGCAATATAACAATATATTGCAATCCCATACTATGTATGGATTGCAATATAACTAGAAAGGCCGAAATTTGCTTAGGAGCAAATACAGCATATTGCAATCCGTCTTCATCCTTGAAAAAATCCCAAAATTCAACAATTTGAAGTATTGTTTGCTCAAAGGGAAAATGAAGTACTGTGGGCACTCCTACCCACCTTCATGCCGAATCATAGGTCATTTGGTTTCAATATAAGGGCATAGGAGCCAAAAATATACATTTTTTTGTTAAAAATTGCTTAAAACCCCAAAATAACTCTTTTTATAAGTGCTCTATGAAGAAAGTGTTAATGGGGTTCGGTTGTCATATGTCCAATTTACATTTGTACTAAATTTCAGGTCATTTGGTTTACATACAAGGGAATAGAAGCCAAAAATGGCTGAAAACACCAAAATAACTAATTTTGAAGTGATCCATGAAGAAAGTGTCAATGGGGTCCTGTGAGCATATGTTCAATGCACCTCTGTACCAAATTTCAGGTCATTTGGTTTCTATACAAGTGGATAGGAGCATAAAATATACATTATTAGTCAAAAATGGCCAAAAACCATAAAATGACTCATTTCTGGAGTAAACAATGAATAAAGCGTTGATGGGGTTCTGTGGTCATATGTCAAAAGCACCTATGTACCAAATTTCAGGTCATTTGGTTTTAATACAAGGGTACAGGAGCCAAAAATATACATTTTTAGTCAAAAATGGCCAAAAACCCTAAAATAACTCATTTTCGAAGTGATCTATGAAGGAAGTGATGATGGTTTTCTGTACTCATATGTTCAATTCACCTCTGTACCAAATTTGAGGTCATTAGCTTGTAATACCAGGGCACGAGGGCCCAAAATATACATATTTTGTCTAAAAATGACCAAAAACCCTAAATATCATAAATTCTAAGGCCTCTATCAAGAAAGTGAAAAAAACTTCTGGGGGTATTTGCTATTTCTACCACCCTGCCAAATTTCAGCTCATTTGGCCAAAAAATGAAAAAAAATAATCCCATTTGAAGATTTGACAGGAGCAGAACCTCTATCAAGATACCATACACATATACTAGAAAGGCCGACATTTGCTTAGGAGCAAATACAGCATATTGCAATCCATCTTCATCCTTGAAAAAATCCCCAAATTCAACAATTTGAAGTTATGTTTGCTCAAAGGGAAAATGAAGTACTGTGGGCACTTGTCCTACACACCTTCATGCCGAATTTTAGGTCATTTGGTTTCAATATAAGGGCATAGGAGCCAAAATATACATTTTTTAGTTAAAAATGGCTAAAAATCCCAAAATAACTCATTTTATAAGTGCTCTATGAAGGAAGTGTTGATGGGGTCCTGTTGTCATATGTCCAATTTACCTTTGTACCAAATTTCAGGTCATTTGGTTTACATACAAGGGCATAGAAGCTAACAATATACATTTTTAGCCAAAAATGACTGAAAATCCCAAAATAACTATTTTTGAAGTGATCTATGAAGAAAGTGTCAATGGGGTCCTGTGGGCATATGTTCAATGCACCTCTGTACCAAATTTCAGGTCAGTTGGTTTCTATACAAGGGCATAGGAGCAAAAAATATACATTTTTAGTCAAAAATGGCCAAAAACCCTAAAATAACTCATTTTTGGAGTAAACAATGAACATAGCGTTGATGGGGTTCTGTGGTCATATGTCAAACGCACCTATGTACCAAATTTCAGGTCATTTGGTTTTAATAAAAGGGCATAGGAGCCAACAATATACATTTTTAGTCAAAAATGGCCCAAAACCCTAAAATAATTAATTTTTGAAGTGATCTATGAAGAAAGTGTTGATGGTTTTCTGTGCTCATATGTCTAATGCACCTCTGTACCAAATTTCAGGTCATTAGCTTGTAATACCAGGGCACAGGGGCCCAAAATATACATATTTTGTCTAAAAATGACCCAAAACCCTAAATATCATAAATTCTAAGGCCTCTATCAAGAAAGTGAAAAAAAGCCTGGGGGTATTTGCTATTTCTACCTCCCTGCCAAATTTCAGCTCATTTGGTCAAAAAATGAAAAAAATAATCCCATTTGAAGATTTGACAGGAGGAGAAACAAAGGAAAAACAGTATATTGCATCCATACTATGTATGGATTGCAATATAATAACAAAGTCAAACGATATCACCACCGCCATGGCAATGCTTTTTAATTAACACACTTTTCGAATTTTAGATGATATGAAATATAATAAATAAACTATTTAAACCTAAGGCGGCAGTGACTGTGTTTGAAAATAAAATATTTACCTAATAGAATAACCGGTTTGGACAAAGATGGACACCAAATAATTGCATTACCAAACTAGAGTTCCACGAACACATACCTTTACCAAATAAACCAGGTAGTTATGTAGAATGATGTCTGTAGACATAAATGTGCTACTCATTATTTTGTTTTATATGCCTTGAGATGGTTCATAACATTTTGCCATTGCTTATACAAATTAGATCCATATTTACATTCTAATATTAGATTGTATCAAGCATCACTTATGCTGTCAGCATACAAAAAATCAAGATGATCCTTTCATCCCTTCTTGACTTATTCTCTTTCAAAGCAGGAAACTAAACCGGCTCCTGCAGTTCAAGAAAAGATGTTAGCGGACCTAAACATACACCTCTTACTCTCTGCCATCTTTTTCAGTTACATATGTGACAAGTTTGAAACTCCTATCACGGAATGCAGTGGATTTATCAACTTCCCTCATTAATTATATAAATTAGTTGTTAATTTGCACAAATAGTATCTCATTATGTAATTTTTTACTTAGGCTATCTACATACCAAAAATCATGACGCTCCGTCAACACGTTCATATTTTTCCATTAATTTTGCCAATGAGATCATCTGCATAATCAATATGTATTGATATTTCTTTATTTCTCAGCTACAAATGTGACAAGTTTGAAAGTCCTATAAAGAAATGCACTGGATTTACACACTTTTCTTATTAATTATGCAAATTAACTGTCGATTTGCATTATTAGAATTCCATCATGTAAGTCTTCCCTTTGTCTATCTACATACCAAAATCATGACGATCCGTCAACACGTTTATATTTTCTCATTAATTATGCAAATGAGGCCATCATTTGCATAATAAAATGCATAAATATTTCTCTCTTTTCATTATATATGTGACAAGTTTGAAAGTCATATCATGAAATGCAGTGGATTTCTAAACTTTCCTCACTAATTATGCAAATTAGTTGCTGATTTGCATAATAAGTATTCCATTACGTACATTGTTACTTGAGCTATCTACATCCCAAAAATCATGACGATCCATCTGCACCTTCTCGAGTTATTCTCGTCCAAAGTTTGAAAGGAAATCGGCAACTGCAGTTCTAAAAACCCGCTAGGGGGTCCAAACTTACAGCACTTGCTCTCTGCCCCAAAGACTATTTACCACTCAAAAATGATAACCACAGCATGTCTAGAACACGAGATATCAAAAATTGAGGTTCTGCTGCAGTACTTTAGCAAGCCGCTAGAAGGCCCATTATCGAACTTGACCTTCGTTTTCCCGACCCCTACCCACCTACCAAAATCATCGGGATTCATCCAAGACTTCTTGAGTTATGCTGGTAACACACAGACACACACACAGACTCACAAGCCCAAAACATAACCATAGCCATTCAGGCACAGATTATAATGCATTACACAGGGTAGCCTTTTTCCAGTGTGTTGAAAAAAAATTCTTCTATCTGTATCCAAAATTGTGTGCACCCACCCCACAGTCCCAAAATAAATGAAGACCTGATTCGTATTCTTCTCTACAATAAGTACATATTGACATGTCTATTAAGGTCTCATTTATGAGTTTCTTCTTGCCATAGACTTCTATGATATAATTCGTGTTTTACATGGTCGCGTTTATAATGAAGCTACATGAAATGTCAGCAAATTTTTCATTCTATGTTGAGAAAATTTACTGTATATAATGGAAAAAAATTGCTAATGACTAGAATCCATAGGTTTGTTGTTTATAGCAATTACAAGCTACAATTAGTCAATCCCCGCAAAAGGCACTTTTCCTTGCTAGCATACAACCGCACCATTCAGAACGCAGGACTGTGTACCTTCGACCTAGCGCGCGGCTGTCAAACTTTACCTGCTAATTTCTTCAGTTACAAGCAAGCTTTCACCAATCTAACTTTTGATATCAGTTAGGCTGGCCAACTGGGAATTTCTCACTCCTAAAAATATGCGTCCATACAGTCATTCAGTTTTTGGCTCGGATCTATTTTAGGGTACCCACTCGGAGTAATACATCAATGAGACCTTAACCCTCAAGCAGCCGACCTTATTACCTTTGCCAGAATGGCTAAGGTTATGTTTTGGGCTTGTTAGTCTGTGTGTCTGTGTGTTACCAGCATAACTCAAGAAGTCTTGAATGGATCCCGATAATATTTGGTAGGTGGGTAGAGGTCGGAAAACGAAGGTCAAGTTCGATAACGGGCCTTCTAGCGGCTTGCTAAGGTACTGCAGAAGAACCTCAATTTTTTATATCTCGTATTCTGGACATGCCGTGTTTGTGATTTTAAAATGATGGATAGCCCATGGGGCAGAGAGCAAGTAGTATAATTTGGACCCCCTAGCGGCTTGTTTGGAACTGCAGTCGCTGATTTCCTTTCAAACTTTGGACGAGAATAACTAGAGAAGGTGTAGATGGATCGTCATGATTTTTGGAATGTAGATAGCCTAAGTAAAAACTTATATAATGAGATACTAGTTATTCAAATTAACAGCTAATCTGGATAATAAATGAGGGAAGTTGATAAATCCACTGCATTCAGTGATAGGACTTTCAAACTTGTTACACATGTAACTGCGAAAGATGGCAGAGAGTAAGAGGTGCATGTTTGGGTCCGCTAACGTCTTTCCTTGAACTGCAGGAGCCGGTTTAGTTTCCTACTTTGGAAGAGAATAAGTCAAGAAGGATGAAAGGATCATCATGATTTTTGGTATGCTGATAACTTAAATGATGCTTGATACAATTTAATATTATTATGTGAATAGGGATCATATTTGTATAAGCAATGGCAAAATGTTATGAACCAACTCCAGGCATATAAAATAAAATAAAATGTAATGAGTAACACAGTTATGTCTACAGACATCATTCTACATAACAAACCTGGTTTATTTGGCAAAGGTATGTGTTCGTGGAACTCTAGTTTTGCGTCTAAAATGACCGAGTGGGGTCCAAACGGACCCCATAATGTTTTGTATATAAAATCTCAGTTCCAATTCTTATCGGTGATCATTGTACATACATTGTTTCGTCAATGAAAGAGAAACATTTTACGTGATAAGATGTTGCTAATTCCAGCTCATTAACATAATTTATGCAAAAGATCAGAAGGACCACGTTTTACACTAAACATATTTTGACCAGGGAGGGGAATTTTGAGGCCCTCAGCAAAGTTTATGTCGCATAACTCATGAACGGCTAGTCCTACCAAACTTGGTAATTTATCAAAAAATATTTTAGAAAAAAATTTTGTCAATAAATTAAGTTTATCGGGGGGTTGTCATGGCAACGGAATTCTGACAGGCATATTTTTGCCAAAATTTGCAAATTTCTATTAAAACAAGCTTTTCTTAGTAAACTACACTTGTTTTCTTACTACAATTAAATCCAATGAAATTCAACGTCATTTTCATGATCCAAAAATCATAATTTATGCTTATTTCATGACGTCAATGGTCAAAATCCAAGATGACTACCTCATTAGCTAAGTAACGTCATAATGTCGTCACAATGACACAAAAGTTATTGTGCGGATTTAGTTTTACATGTTTATTATCCTCTGAAAGTTTAGTGGTTATACGTTAAATGGTTTGATTTGATTTGATTTGATTTATTCGGCTGTATAATCATGAGAAATACAGCCAGGGCTACCCAACTAGCCGGAGGCTATTATCAAGGGCTAGCCCTGGTAACATTACAATATACGTTATACAATGGTATACAGTATACAACAGTATTAACGATACATGTAACTTTGACTACAGAGGTGATCCGTGTTTACAGCTTGACTAGCAGTCGTACGATCTAGAATGTCAGTCTATGATACAAATGATACTACTCGGTTATCTATATAAGGCTAGTTAGTCAGCGATTAACACGTTTGAACGCTACAATGTATACGTAGTTGTTGCCATCAATAGCTACTATCAGTAATACAATGACTATTAGGAAACTTTATCAAGCGTTTACAGAGTATTTGTTATCAGGCGACGTGCGCAGTCTATTTTTGAAGGAGCTGATGGTGCTAGCTGTACGGGTACTACTGGGGAGAGAGTTCCTGAGGGAAATTGCTCTGCTGACAAATGTTCTCTGAGATCGTGTAGTCTTGTGTGCAGGAGTAGTCAAATGTTCACTGTTTCTTTGGGGGTAGCGGGAGTCGATAGCAGACGTTCGTGCATGAGGAAGCAGACTTTGCAGGTGTGGGGGGCAACGTCCATTCAACAGTTTGTACATGGTTACTGCCGTGTGGAACATTTGCTTCGGTACTGTAGTGACGGTAGGGATAGTTCGGAGTAGAGACGTTCGTATGAAGGGTACGGTAGTCCGAAGTGGCCACTGATAATCCTGGTGGTTTGATACTGGACAGATTCCAGAATCTTTTGGTCACGTTTGGTAAGGCCGGCCCAGACAATGTCAGCATACTCTAGACTTGGTCCTGTGATCATAGTGTATAGCCTGAGAAGTAGATTCTTCGGAATCTTCTTTCGTAGAGCACATAGTAGTCCGGATGATCGTCTAGCCTTTGTTGAGATGATCTCTACGTGTGTTAACCAGGACAGGGTATTTGTGACAGTGACACCTAGGTGTTTATGACTGGTGACAACCTGTAAAACAGTTCCTCCTAGGATCACAGTAGGAATCGATCGTGGAAGGGCGCGAGACGTAATAAACATGACTTTGCACTTGTCTATATTAGCCTCTAGTTTCCATTTTGAAAGCTAGGTTGACACAGAGCTCAACTCACTGTTTAGTGATGCGACTACGCGGTCGATAGAGCGGTGGCAAGAAGACAGTGATGTATCGTCGGCAAATAGGTTTGTTTGGCACTGTCTATAAGGCTAGTGGCCAGATCGTTGATGTAAAGTATAAAAAGTGTCGGTCCGAGGACGGATCCTTGCGGCACTCCGGCTAATGGAGACTTCCATTCGGAGCCTACTCCCTGAATGACGACACGTTGTCGTCTATCGGAGAGATAGCTGGTGAACCAGTTGAGCATGGGGCCATTAATCCCGTATGTTTTTAATTTAGCAAGAAGTCCTGCGTGCCAGACCTTGTCAAAGGCCTTTCGGAGGTCAAGAAATACGCAGCCTACAATTTGTCCTCTATCTATGACGTCGGTCCATTCCTCCATTAGTCGGCACAGCTGCAGTGCGTGTTGTCAAGTGGTCTAAATCCGCTCTGGTGGTCAGTCAGTATCGGATTTATATGGGCAATTAGTCGCTTGTTCACCAGGGTTTCCATAACCTTTGACACTGCGCTCAGTAGTGATATAGGCCTGTAGTTGTTTTAGAGGTGGCGGCTACCGGCTTTGTGAATGGGGGTTACGTTAGCTTTTTTCCATTCCGAAGGTACCTGCCCGAGTTGGAGAGATTTGTTATACAGGCAGGTTAGAGGAGCTGAGATCGGATCTGCTACTAGGCGTAAGAGCCTGGGGGATATTTCGTCGGGTCCACATGACTTTCCGATTTTCAGAGAACTTAGTTGTTGTCGTACTTCCTCAACTGACAGCTGAACAGAATCCAAGACTGTTCCAGAGACAATTGTCGGGTGGAATGTTGGACCTGGGTCATTCCCAGCGTGAAGATCAGTCTGGTTTATGAAGAAATTGTTCAGGGCATTAGCCTTTTCTTCCAGAGTCTCCAGTATGGCTGAACCGACTTTAAGAGCTGGGATACCCGTTGAGGTATTTCCCAGAGCAGATTTAGCATAAGTGAAGAATCGCCTGGTGTTGCCAGTCTCCACATCATTCACGAGTTCCTCAATGTAAGCTGACTCGGCCCTTCTTGTGAGTGCAGTCACTAGATTTCTTTGTCTTCTGTAGGTGGCCCACGTTACCTCAGTATTTATCCGTTTCGCTCTGGAGTGTAGGCGATGTTTTCTACGGATAGCTGTTTTGATCTCTTTGTTAGAATGTATCCAAGGCTTTGCTGTCCTAGTGGTAGAGACAAACTTGTGAGGGATGTGTTGTTTGCATATGGCAATGAACATGTTGTACCATGAATCCCAGATGTCGTCCATGGAGTCAAAAACGTGGTTGATATCCCAGGGGGCGGCTGCAATGTGTTGGTGAAGGGTTTCAATGTTCGCTTTGCTATAGAATTAGACGAGGCGTTTTCCGCTGTGGTGGTTTGCCTTTAGGTTGAGCGCAGTTGCTGTTGCAAGATGATCAAAGTCACCAAGGGGAGCTAAGGTGCCCGTTTGGTGACACATTACTGGATGGGAGGTGACAATCAGGTCCAACAAGTTCCTCCCACGGGTCGGTTCGTGAAGCACCTGTTCTAGACCATGGTTCATGAAAATAATGTCAAGTTGACGTCCCGGGTTGTCAGTTGTGTTGCTGTTAAGCCAGTTGCTGTTCTTTGCATTGAACTCTCCGAGGATCACTTTAACAGCATGTGCTTGGTTCGTTGCTTTCTGAATCTGAATTTCGAATAGGTCAAAGAATGTGTCATCTGCTGGTGGCGGGCGATATGAATAATTGATTAAGAGATTGGTATTGGCTTTGGTCACATCACACCAGATAGATTCTATCTCGTCATTCTCAAGATCACCACGTCTTGTCGTGTACAGAGAATCACTGACATGCATCATGACGCCACCTCCACGTCTGTTCCTGTCTTTCCGGTACACCTGGTACCCTTCCAGTTCAATATCACGGTCAACAATTTCACTACTTAGCCAAGTCTCAGTTACGCATAGAACACTGAACTTCATCGTGGATACCAAAGACCTGAGTTCTTCAATCTTGGGTAGTAAACTTCGAGCATTGAGATGCACCATGGTCAGTAAGTTTTTCGAGTTTGGGTTCAGCAACAGTTCCGTCATGTCTGAAGCAGTATCAGGGTGTCTGATATTTTGTTGTGTGGGATCCATAGGTGGGGTAAGATAGGTGGATCCGGTTGTTACAATGTCCGTACCTATTTGCAATGACAAAGCGACGAGGAGAAATAACCAAATCGTTGTCAAAGGATTGTCGAACATAATGTCATTTACTTAGGACCTTTCCTACCTTTCTTCCATGAGGAAGATGAAGGGAAAACTTTGGACTTGTAAGACACTAAGGCTTTACCAGGAGAAGGAGCGGAGCGTTTTAGTTGTCCCCTTCTCGTCTGCATCTTTTTTAGACTTTTTTTCAACTGCCCTGCCGTTTCGTCTTGCAGAGGTGTCCGAGTAATCAGACTCGCTAGGACTTGCATCTGCGTCTTTCTTTATCTTTTTACCAGTTGCCTTTCCGGTTCGTCTTGCAGAGGTGTCCGAGTCGTCGGAGTCGCTCTGGCTTGAAGGGAGAGGTCGTTTGTGGACACTCTCTTCGTCTGTTTCGTATTCGGCGCCGATATCCCCTGAGTCGTCTAATTTGAGAAGGAGGCCGTCAGTTTGGCTGGTGACCAAGTCCTCTGTATCCTCCAAGTCCTCTGCATCCTCCATGTCAGTCTCACCGCCTGGCGGCTCTTTACCCCCGTCTTGGGACTCAGGCGTACTCACTACCCCGTTTGGGAACTCAGGCGAACTCACCACTCCGTTTGGGGGCTCAGGCGTACTCACCACTCTGTTTTGGGGCTCAGCCGTACTCACCACCACCTTAGGGACTGTCGGTGTGTTGTCCTGTACTGAACTCTGACTGGTATACTCGTTTTCACCAGGTGTAACTGGTTTCTTTACGCTCTTGTCGTTCGGCTGTGTAGGGGTGATCTTGGTCCAGCTAGTGGTGACGTTCAGCCTGTTTGCAAAGCTTAGTTGGCACGACCTTGCAGAGTGACCTTCCCCTCCACTGATGTTACAGTTGATGTCTTGGTCACAATCGGTGGTTAAATGACCAATCTCAAAACAGCGGGTGCACTTAACGGCTGTACAAGCAGCGACAAAATGCTCGTCACTGCCACAGCGGTGACAGATCCTCGGCTGTCCGTTGTACCTAAAGGTCACAAGTTCACTGCCGATACGGATAGAATTCGGGATGTGCTTTGTGATCTTCATACGATACTGCCTAGTACCGGTCAGGATTTCAGGGAAACCTTGGTTCGCATAGGTAAGGAAACGGCTGTCCTCTACAGTACCAAACTCTCTGAGCCGATGGCGGATAAAGTTATCATCCATTTCAACAGGTATGCCAAAGGCTGTTATTAATGTCAACCCGGAGCCGTACAACTCGACATCGACTGCACTGTCAGATGTGAGTCGAGGGCTCACTTTGGCGAGGGATGATTGGGACTTGAAGGTGATCTCAGATACTCCCCTTGTTCTGCGTTGTATTCCCACGATGTCCGTCAGTGGGTTTACCCCATGTTTTTTTAACAGTTCAATGGCATCACTAAACTGGGCATCTTCGACCTGGAGAAATGTGACCTTAACGCTGCGCTGCCTGGTGAATTTAGACACGGTAGGCATCTTCAGACTTAGTGTTTGGCGGGAAAAACCAGACACTTGGCGGTTACTATAGAAACCGCTCCCAGATGGGGCTAGCCTGACCGTGCGTCCGCGTGCTTCACCCCGCTAACGAGGGGTCTTGACAGCCGAGTCCGCGTGCCTCACCCTACTAACAAGAGGAGGGGATCCTGCCTTGACAGCTGGGAGATGCCACCCTTAGTTTAAGGGGTGGTGGCGACACACTTTACAGGTTTCAGTGGAATCAAGACTTGAAATTAACCAAGCAGAATACGTGTGTGTAGAATGCGACACTGACCTGTGAGACTAATACTTTGAGCGAGATAAGCGTCCTCGAAGGTCTGGTAGATCGATCCGGAGGTAAACCGCAGTCCGGTCCTACCAGCACGTCACCGGAACGTACTGCGCCTGCGCGAAAAGTATAGACATGCTAAACCTTGCTAAACCCCGGTTTACTAAAGGGCCGCATTTAAGAAAGTACGTGCGTATATAAGGGTAGAATCCCGTGTACGTTTTACATGAAACCATGTCTCTAACATATACTGTGCAACATGCGGGATTTCAATGCAACGTTGACCAAACCAAGCCCCAAAGCACCAGGGTTCGCGCAGGCGCAGTACGTTCCGGTGACGTGCTGGTCCTACCACGCGTGAGCCAGGCGGGTGGGGGCCCCGCGTGACCGAGGGGAGACCGATGGAGGGGTTCGGCGGTTGAAAAAACGTCCGTATCTCAGACAAGTCCAGACATACAAACAAAGTTCACACACCGAGGTGGTCTCCACAATCTCGGAAACTATCCACAATCAAAACTGGACCTAACCAGCCGGCATGCGGGGCAAAATCGTACGTGATGGAAAAAAAAAAACAATCTTTAGTTTAGGATAAATTGTTCTTATTTTCTTGTAGTGTACCTAACGTGCCGCAATCCAGTGAATGTATATCCGAGTAGATCCTCTCAGTACTCTTCGACGCGTCTTCCAGTGCGGAAAATGTGTGATCATTCGGTTTCCAGTGCTGAAGATGGTTTCAGCTTTTGGTCTACAGTGCTGGATGTTCGTAAGCACTGGTCTTCAATGTAGGTTTTGCTAGTATGCTAGAACAAATGTTGTTGCAGGTACCAATTAAAATGTGCAGTCCAGAACAGAGAATGTTTCTTTATTATGTAAAATAATAATAAAAACAATATCCGTCCAAATTGCAGCACCAATACCATGTAACCTATTGGCCAGCTATTACAGCAATCGATAAAATGATGAAAATTGAATAAGTCATTAAATGCAGATTATCTATGAGCTAGCTTCAAATGTATTGAATTGTACATCCGGTCTTGCCACATAGCTCTAATAGCCGTATGTAGAACAATGTGTTCAACACCCAGGAAAAAACTAACAGATTACAATGTTTATTTTTCTTATAAATAAAGCCCTGATGTTTGGAAGACCACAGAATTTTTACTTGTGGTATCTGTAATCCATATCAATAATAAAGACAGTTTCTGATGAAATGATGCATTATCTCCTTGCTAAATCCATTTTTCCGACTCCAGGCTAAATGCGAGATACATTTGTTAATATCTTATCAAAAGTAATACCTAAAGTTACTAGTATATAGACATGTGTACATATCGCATGCTTTCTTCAGGTGGGAGGTCGGTCGTTGACCCTCTGGCCAGTGGAAAATTACCCCAAATCCCCAAATATATCATTTTGAAGTGGTTAATGCCAGAAATTATACATGGGTCATTTGAATAAATATCTAGTGCACTTATTACCAAAATTTAGGTCATTTGGTAGCAAGACCAGGGAAAAGGAGTCAAAAGCGTACGTTTTTGGCCAAACAATGGCCCAAAATTCCAAAAACATTTTGTTGTACTGTATGCCAAAAGTGTTATTGAATCCATGTGCACATATGTAGATGGCACTCCTATGCCGAATTTTTAGGTCATTTGGTTGTTACATGAGGGTACAGGAGGCAAAAATGTCCTTTTTGGGGCAAAAAATAGCAAAAGTAAGCATTTTGTTGTACCGTATGCCAAACTATTAATGGATCTTTATGCATTGGCATATAATCAATGCACCTCTGTACCAAATTCCAGGTCATTCGGCTGTAATACCAGGGTACAGGGGGCCAAAATGTACATAAAATTGCAAAAAAACATGAATAAAATCATTTTAAAGGCAGATATGAAAAAAAGTAAGAACAAAAACAGGAGGGTATTGGCCGACTCTACCCTTGTGCCAAATTTCAAGTCATTCGGTCCAGGAATGACGGAGTTGATTCGATTTAAATATTTGACAGGAGAGAAAGAAAGAAGAAGAAACATTACGAATAAAATATATTTCACGATACCTATGGTACGGCTGAAATGTAATAACAACATTATTGATGCTTGCGAAAAGTGAGGTAATCGACGTCATTGGTAAGGTGAAAACAGTTATGTGATGCCTGGTTACGTGATTAAAAAAAAATACAATTAAAACTTTCTTGTTGCCAGGAATAATGTCACCAAAAACCGGGAGTAACTTTTGGGTGCCACTACCTGTTCGTCGTAAACAAAAAGTCGTATGACGATCATCATTTTAAAGTGAAATGTATGGATAAACTAGAGTTCGGCGACCTCATACATCCATGAAATACTTAGAGCTTTTGTAAATTTTATGCAAATGACTTCCACATTTACATGATTTATGCATAGTAATGTTCATTATTGACTAACATACACATGCCGCAAGTATGGAATTCACATCATTAATCATTAAGTGGTTTTACCATTTTCGTATCTATTATGCAAATCAGTTCCTTATTAGCATATTTGGTATCTGCTTATGTTCCATCAATAAAAATTTACATTTATGTTGCATTTATTGAAGTCCAGATATTGAAAACAATGGAATAATGCAATTTCCATATTGATTATGCAAATTAAATCCTCATTTGTATAACATGCATATCATTATGAACATCTTTGCCTAAGCTATTCGCATACCTAAAGTGATGTCAATCCGTCATTCCTTTCTGCAGTTAAGGTGCAGTTTTCACATAATGTCCTTGCAGTTCCAGGGGGCTGAAACTTGCCCCACTTTGGCATGACGCTGAAAGCTATCTACCACCCAAATGTAAAGACTATATCATATCTGTGACAAGAGATACATGGATAAAACTGCTACGATAGATCACTCTCATTAATTATGCAAATGTACTCATTTTTGCATAATTAATATTTTATTTTGTACAATATTGTTTAAGGTACCTACATACCAAAATCATGAAAATGTGATTTTAAGAATACATTGCTTTTTTGCAAAATAATAGTATTGTTTTTGTGGAAAAGTACCAGATAGTAACGAAATTTAAGGGATAATAAGTCGGCTTTACTTTATTTTGTGATATGGTCCGCAATCTCAGATTTCAAATGATGACGTCACAAATTCATTTTTTTTCATGCGTATGTTTAATATATAAATTTGATAATTCATATTATACAATTCATGTAAAAAAATATGGGAAATACATATTATGCATATTGCTGAAACCGTAAATATTGTCAAATACGCATATTAGCAGTCCATGGCAACACTAAAAAATACATTTTTGCCAATGAAAATGTCAGAGTAGATTTTGCTAGGGTACATTTTGAGGCTCTAGCCTCTAGCAAAAGCTAGTCAGGCATTATGCTACGCAAATCCGGCGCGGGACTAAAAAAATACTCAAAAGCCTCCCCGGTCTGTATAGTGTAAAATCATTCTTAACGGCCGAACAGTCGTCTGATGTCATCATTAAAGTCATACCCAAACATCTCATAATCTGCCCCAAACTTCTCCTTAATCCGCCACAAGTCTTCTATAGGTATTTGTTTGTAAAAGTCCCAAAACAGCCTATCGCCTTTCCTCTGTCGAACTTCAGGGAGTTGGTCTTCCCTCCCGACGATTCCAGCCTTTCTAAAGAAAAGCGGGTAGTCCTGCGCTATTGTTTCCGTGTGTACGATGAAATCATAGTCGATCTGAAAATCAAGCACACTTTATTATCATTATTTTCTTAAACTTATAATGCAATTTACACATCATGTAAATGTATGCTCTTTATGCAATTTAACACTATTCAGACGGGACTTTTTTTGGCACTCCCTGCCCTCGGTGGGGGCTAATCCCCCCCCCCCCTTCGTATTTTCAAAACGGCTTATTTTACCCTCACCACATTTGCAGGGGGTGTTATGCTCGTCGAGTTTTATGATTCCTGATTTTTTCATGACTTTATGACGTAATGTGACGTAATTATGACGTCATTAATTGATTTTTGGGCTAAAACGGGGAATTCCCATAATACCTAAATATTTCACCCAAAAAGTTACAGATAAAGGTTCTTATCAATATTTAAGTGTTATAAGACTTCTGTTCTCAAAAGCCGACGCAACGACGTCATCTGCAGTTTAGCTATCCAACATCTTGAATTAACAACCTTAAATGTCTTGAGATACATTTTTTCAACATAAAACGCTTAAAACCCATGAAAATTAAATGAAAACGTTCACATGAATGTTTTCTGTAAGAAATACCGAGTAGTGATGAATTCCGAGTGAAAATAAGCTGGTTATACTTTTCAATTATTGTCTGCCATCTTGGATTTTGACCAATTACGTTATCTCATTAGCATTATTTATGAATATTTAATCATAAATGTTTAACTAAGATGTGTTAGGTATTAAAGAAATCTGAAAAGAAGTATAATTTAAAAAGGAAATCTTAAAATTCTCATCGTTTAAACTTAGATTAGTGATCTTTGTAAAATATGCCTTTCAGAAACCAGTTGCCATGACAACAGGAAAAATTTTAAACTTACTTTTTTTTGTAAATTGTTGCCAACAATATCTAGGAAAAGTCACCAAGTTTGATGGTTCTAGCACAAGTTGTTTGGGAGCTATACGACGTCAAATTTGGCTCATGTACTTTTAGCCGCAACCCCCATCCCCGTCTGGATAGGGTTAAGGTTAAAACTGTACAACGATTAACAGTGGAGTGGGTTTTTTTTTTGGGGGGGGGGGTCCGGCTTTATTCCGTTAACGACAACACCTACTTTACCATTCTACGTTGCTATGACGTATGCTCACACATTATGTAAGATGAAAAATCTCAATCGGCATTTATTTTTATCTTACCCTTTCTAGACATGTATACTGTATATACAACGGTTTTATCTTGCGAACAGGGTATCGTACGTTTGACACTCGGCTTTTTTTTAATTTTTAAACGTGCGGGGTGGTCCGTGTGGGGAAGGGGGCATACCGCAAATTGACAAATATGTCGTAAACGTTTATCGGTTCTGTTGCAAAATACACTATATGCTATACAGGTATGGATTATACTTAGGTATTCTCCCTTTTTATCCCTTTTTTATCAAATTGTCCGAGTGGATTTTGTGTAATCATTTAATGTTTTTAACTGTGGTGCATTTGCAAAGAAAAATTTAAAAAAAATGTCGTTTCTGATGTTTTCGGCCCCGAAAAATAAAAAAAATCCTAATTTTCAACAAAATCCCCTCGGATAATATAAGGTTGGCTTTCATCCTTCAGAATATCATGATTGAAGGTCTGGTTCCAGCTGGGCTTAAACCCATGAAATTAACACCACTTTTTTAAACAAAATGTTTATTTCTAACCCAAAATCTGGTATGTAGAAAAACAAAATCATAAGTATCCAATGTGTTTCAAGTAGTACTAAAATTATGTGAAGTTTATTCTAAGTGCGACCGAGCATTCAAAGTTACGATCATGTGTGTAAAATACTACTTTATTACAAGCCTGGGCCGCCTTAAGCCAACCGAGAGAGGTTAGGTAGCGAGATAGTAGTGGTCGGCTTTTTCCGGCTTGCTCTTATCAGAAGGCATCGCACTTTTTGTGTTTCTTTTTTTTTTGTTGCGATTTTCCCTTTCTTTCCCCTTCGGAAAAGCCCTGCATTTCTTTTTAAATGTGGCTTTTCTAGTTATTCTGTTTTATCTACTTGCTATTATACTTTTTCTGCATACACTGCCTAACACATGTCTGGTGAAATCTGCATTTCTACACGATCAACAAAGTTTATACAAGGA